>JAPPVO010000019.1:168171290-168213942 GCA_030407325.1 Camellia japonica | reverse complement strand
AGACTTATCAAAGCTTGCCTTGCCATTGACTTAGTTAACTCAGAAAAACATGCCATTTGACTGGAATGATCAGAGGGAGACAGCTTTCCAAGAGTTGAAAACCAGGTTAGTGACTGTACCAATCTTAACCTTGCCAAATGGTACTGATGGGTTTCAAGTGTACAGTGATGCTTCATATAAAGGCTTAGGGTGTGTACTGATGCAAAATGGAAAGGTGATTGCCTATGCCTCTAGACAACTGCGACCTCGTGAAAAGAATTACCCAACGCATGATCTTGAATTGGCAACCGTGGTGTTTGCTTTGAAAATATGGCGTCATTACTTGTATGGGGTAACTTGCGAAGTGTACACCGACCATAAAAGCTTGAAATATTTCTTCACCCAAAAGGAGTTGAATATGAGACAGAGACATTGGATGGAACTAATCAAGGATTATGACTTGCAAATCTTATACCATCCGGGAAAGGCTAATACTGTGGCGGATGCTTTGAGCCGAAAATCTGGTGCAACTGTGTCGTGTTTGTTATCTAGCCGAAAAGAGTTGTCAACTGGCTATGAACAAGATGGACTGATATCTGCTTCTTGCTCAACCTGTTATTCTTGATGAGATTAAACAGAAACAATGTGAAGATGAACACTTGAAAAAGATTATAGAGGAGTTCGATTCGAAACCGAGGCCCGAATTCGCGTTTGAAAATGGTGTGTTGAAATTTCAGAACCGTCTTTGTGTGCCTGATTGCTATGATTTGAGGAAACGTGTTATGACTGAAGCTCACAGTAGTAAATTTGCTATGCATCCGGGGAACACGAAGATGTACCACAATTTGAAACAAGATTTTTGGTGGCCTGGAATGAAAAGGAGTATTGCAGACTTTGTAGCTAGATGTCTACACTGCCAACAGGTTAAAGCTAAACATCAACGACCTGCCGGTTTGCTACAACCACTCCCAATACCGGAATGGAAATGGGAGCACATTACCATGGATTTCATTGTGGGATTGCCTCGTTCTTCCCGAGGTATGGACTCTATTTGGGTTATAGTTGACCGTTTGACTAAGTCTGCACATTTTCTGCCTGTTAAAACTATTTATAACGCTGATAAATTGGCTAACATCTATATGACTGAAATTGTGAGACTGCATGGAGTGCCAGTGTCTATTGTGTCTGATAGGGACTCGAAGTTTGTGTCAAGATTTTGGCAAAGTTTGCAACAGGCTTTGGGAACAGAATTGAGACTGAGCAGTGCTTATCACCCAAAACCGATGGCCAAACTGAAAGAACTAACCAAACTCTGGAGGATATGCTCAGAATGTGTGTGTTAGACTTCCAGGGAAATTGGGAAGCTTATTTGCCATTAGCTGAATTTGTGTACAACAACAGTTATCACTCGAGCATTGGAATGGCTCCTTACGAAGCATTGTATGGAAGAAAGTGTCGATCTCCGATATGTTGGGCTGAAGTAGGTGACAGACCTTTGTTGGGACCAGAACTTGTGCAAGAAATAACCGAGAAAGTGAAATTGATACAGCAGCGTTTGAAAACTGCACAGAGTAGGCAAAAGAGTTATGCCGATGTTCGAAGAAGAGAAAGGGAATATGAAGTGGGGATCATGTGTTCATTAAAGTGACCCCGATGAAGGGTCAAACCCGATTTGGTGTTAAAGGAAAATTGGCTCCGAGGTATGTTGGACCCTATTAAGTTCTCGAAAAGATCAATCCGGTGTCCTACCGAATAGCCTTACCTCCGGTGATGGAACATATGCACAATGTCTTTCATGTATCGATGCTTCGGGAATATTTGAGAGATCCACTCCACGTTATCGAACCGACGCATGTACTTTTGAAAGATGACTATACCTATGAAGAGAGGCCTATTCAGATTGTGAATCGAAGAATTAAAAGGCTGAGAAACAAAGAAATACCGTTGGTGAAGGTTGATTGGCAGAACCACGGGGGAACCTATGCAACTTGGGAAACCGAGGAAGACATGAAGAAGAGATATCCGGATTTGTTTCCTCTAGACCCGACATTGGCTTCGAATGAAGGTAACTTGAGTTTGGGGACCAAACTCTTTTAAGAGGGGAAGACTGTAATAACCCCGACCCTGATTAACGCTAATTGGAACTTAATTAAGCCTAATAATAATTAAGAGGAAAACTGGGATTAATTTGCATGTATATTGCATGAATTATGTGTTTCTATCTGTTCGGTGTCAAAACATCTGTTTGTGTTTTAAACTTTAATCTGCAAAATGGAAGCCTTATCGGCACCCGATTCCGAAATTGATTAGTGTTTTAAGCTAGTTAGATTTTATGTGATTTTCTGGTAGGTTCAATTAAAATTCGATTTGGAACGTTTAAATCTGATTAATTAACGTTTTAATAATGACCCTAGCTTAATTACAGGATTGCCACTAAGTGGACTTTGCTAGGCCATGCTTTAACCTTATAACACTTGATACATCAACTTCATCTCCTTTAGAGACCAAACCGTGGGAGACAAATGAGAGAGGAGAAAACTTGATTCAACAAGGTTTAGCTTAGAAATTGGAGGAATTGTAGTCAACTTGGAGGAATTAAGCTTCTAGACTTGACACTAAGGGTTTAAGGTAAGAATTCACCCTCTTATTTATGTAATGGAACTAGTTCTTGCACATTTTCATGACTTATAGGAGATTAAAGTCTAGATTTAGTTTGAATGGTGGAATTGGGTAGTATATCATGCATGCATGTTTATACTCTTGCCATTTGAGTTTGTTTTCATCACAACTTAACATGCATGTCCATATTTTTGTTAGAGTTCATGAATTCATCAAAATTCTGAGTTTAATGTTGCTTTGGATCATGTTTTGAAGCTTTGAAATGCACTTGAATTCATGCATGTTTGTTTAAGCTTGGTTCTTGAAACTTTATAGAAATGGTGCTCAAATTGACTCACTCTTGGGCAATGATTTTATAAATTGGCCTTTGGAACTTGATATACTATGAGTTTAAAATGTTTTTCCAGAATTTGGGCCTAAGAGGTTGAGTTTTTGGTTGAAGAATGCTTGGTTCGAACTTGGAAGACAAATCTGGAAATTCCAGATTTTGCTTCCTCACTCGAGCGAAGGATTCCTCGCTCGAGCGAGCACCTTTGTCCAGGGCTCCGCTCGAGTGAGCATCGAGCGACCATCGCGCGGAAAAAATCAACATCCAGTACTTTTACTGTTTCATCAGACCGCTCGAGCGAAGGAAGTCTCGCTCGAGCGAAGCCTTTGATTTTGGAATCTCGCTCGAGCGAAGCTCCTATTTTCAGCAACTTTTGAAAAATGTTTTCTAAGGCAATTTTGCACCCTCATTCCATCCTAGGCATTCCTAGGCCATGATTAAGACTCCATACTAAGGGTAAGGGGTTAGGTACACACTTGGAATCGTTGATGTAAGTTTTGTACGTTTGGAGAGAGAGTATTTCAAAATGTGTATCCGTGATGTGTTATGTAGGTCACGTGCCGTAATCCGTTTGACCCTCTTGACTTCGCCTACTTGTATCAACGCCCACTGTGAGTAATAACTTTGTAAAGTTATGTTCAATGTTATGTATTTTCAGTATACTATGATACAAAATGATTGATTCTTTGAAAAGCTATGATATGTTGGAAATGAATGAATGAATGTCTATTTTTTCTGAAAAGTATTTGTGGCACCCTTAGTCCGGATGGCCCTCGCCCGGGGGTGACAATACCGTGGCCTATGGCCCTTGCCTGGGGGTAACAATACCATGGCTACTTGCGCGCAAGATATGAACTTTTATGGTTGTTGGTACCAACTTTGTTGTGGTCTTAGGACCTGCCTGTTGTGGTCTTAGGACCTGCTTGTTGTGGTCTTTGGACCTGCATGTTGTGGTCTTCGGACCTGCTTGTTGTGGTCTTAGGACCTGCCTGATCTGATAGCTAATGGGTGTACCACATATGATCTTATGCAAAATCTGTATACGGATATGAAATTGAATATGAGCATGTATCTGAATTTGTTTCTGATTGGAAATCTGAAAATGCATAAGACCCTATTTCTGATATGATTGTGTTTCTGATATGAACTTTGGTTTCTAACTCTGTGACAGACATCATTCATTAAAATCTTTACTCTGATATTATTCACTGGGCTTTCGCTCACAGTTTATATTATATATATAGGTGAGCCGGCACAAGACCCTGGCCAGAGCTGATGGCCCTCTGTTTTGTTTTTGGTCAGCCACCTGTTGCGCCTCCCGAGGAGGTTCCGCCTGAAGTCTAACACCGTGGTAGTTTTGTACCTCGTGCTAGTCTGTGATAGTGTTTTGTGAAGTCGGATCTTGGGACGTACTTATGCAAATATTTTGTACATATGGGTGTAACTGACTAGCATGTTTATGTATTTAAATAAGTTTTAAATTTACTGTCCCATATATGTCATCACAGCTCATTGGACCTTGTTTATTTTACATTATTGCTTCCGTAGCCCCTTAATATTTGTTATTCTATTTGGAGGCCGTAGGTAATCCACGGATTACTGGCCGGTTACGTCGCTAAACCTATAGGGGCGGGTTTGGGTCGTGACACTAATAGATGTTATTCTAGTAACCGGTGAGTATGTGTCAAAATAGTTTAGACCTTCTTTTTGTCTAAATCCTTTGACCAAAGTCTTGCCTTGTATTTGTCAATTGATCCATCCGCTTTCATTTTCCTTTTGAAAATCCACTTGTACCCAAGAGGTTTACAACCTGGTGGCAAATCCACTAATTCCCAAGTGTGATTTTGCAAGATGGATTCAAGTTCACTGTTGACAGCTTCTTTCCATAAAGGAGCTTCAGGACTAGACATAGCCTCTTTAAAAGTTAAAGGCTCATTTTCTAACAAATATGTTAGAAAATCTGGACCAAATGATTTTGAGGTTCTAGCACGTTTACTACGCCTAGGTTCCTCTTCCTCATTTTGATCTAACTCTTGCTCTTGATCATGTCCATGATCATTACTAGTAACAGATCTTTTCTTATTACTAGTCTCTTGTCCAGTCTTATTTGGAAATACATGTTCAAAGAAAGATGCATTCCGAGATTCAATAATAGTGCATTTCGGAATGTTCTGATTTATGAATCAAACACCGATAAGCACTACTATTCTTGGCATAACCAATGAAAATGCAATCAATGGTCTTAGGACCTATCATAGTCTTCTTAGGACTAGGAATAGCCGCTTTAGCCAAACACCCCCACACTTTTAAGTATTTGTAGAATGGTACTCTTCCATGCCACAATTCATAAGGTGTTTGATTTATTTTCTTTCGGGGTACTTTATTTAAACTATAATTAGCAGAAAGTATTGCTTCCCCCACAAGTTCTGAGGTAATCCAGAACTGATCAACATGGCATTCATCATTTCTTTTAAAGTCCTATTTTTCCTTTCAGCAATTCCATTTTGCTGAGGTAAGTAAGGAGCGGTGGTTTGATGAATTATTCCATGTTCTTTACAAAATTCACCAAAAGGTGATTCATATTCACCACCTCTATCACTTCTAAGTTTCTTGATTTTCTTACCAAGTTGATTTTCAACTTCATTCTTATATTGAATGAAAGTTTCCAAAGCTTCATCCTTGGTTCGAATTAAATAAATATAACTATATCTAGTATAGTCATCTATAAAAGTGATTACATACTTTTTCCCACCTCTGGTTTGAATTGATTTAAAATCAGAAATGTCACTATGAATTAATTCAAGTGGTTCCGTACTTCTTTCAATTGAATGAAAAAGAGTTTTAGATAATTTTGTCTCAACACAAATTTCACATTTATGATTTGAATCAATGTCAAATTTAGGTAAACATTCCATATTAATTAATCTACGCAAAGATCCATAATTAACATGTCCTAATGTACCATGCCATAAATTTGAAGCCTCAAGCAAGTAAGAAGAAGATGTAGTATTATTAATAACTGAGGGTACAACGGTCATTACATTTAACTTGAAAAGGCCATCAGACATGTAACATTTTCCTACATACATCACATTCTTAGTAAGTACAAATTTATCACTCTCAAATACTAGCCTAAACCCATTCTTACTCAACAAAGATCCGGAAACAAGATTCTTGCGAATGTCCGGTACATGCAGCACATTGTTGAGAGTGAGTTCCTTTCCTCATGTCATCTTGAGAACAATCTTTCCTTGTCCTTCAACTTTGGAAGTTGAGGAGTTGCCCATAAAAAGTTGTTCACCATTGTCCACTGTAGAGTAATATGTGAACATCTTTTTGTTGGCACAAATATGGCGAGTAGCACCAGTGTCCACCCACCATTCTTTAGGATTTCCGACAAGATTTGCCTCGGAAACAACTGCAGAAAGATTGATGTCATCTACACCATTGGAAATCTTGTCCACTTCGGTCATATGGGCTTGTGCAGGCTTCTTGCTTGTTTTTCTTTTGCTTTTGCCTTTGCTACGGCAATCTTTGGCCCGATGTCCCTCTCTGTCACAGATGTAACATTTGCCATTAAACTTGTACTTTTTATTTTCCCCTCCTTTAGAGCCTTGTGATGAACTTTCTCCAGAAGACTTTCGTTTCTTGGTTTTTGAAGCATGTTCCACCACATTTGCCTTAGACTCCATAGGAAGCTTACCAGCCCGCTTTTCAGAATTGCGGTTGTCTTCCTCAATCCTCAAACACACAATTAACTCGTCCATAGAAATTTCTTTGCGTTTGTGTTTGAGGTAGTTCTTGAATTCCTTCCAGCCTTTTGGTAATTTTTCAATTAAGGCTGCAACTTGAAAGGATTCACTGAGAGACATACCTTCTGCGTGAATGTCATGCAGAATGAGTTGGAAATCTTGAGCTTGGCTGATCACAGTTTTTGAATCAACCATTACAAAATCCAGGAATCTGCCAACCACAAATTTCTTTGAGCCGGCATCTTCCGTTTTGTACTTTTTCTCCAATGATTCCCAAAGTTCCTTTGCTGTCTTGATTGGACTGTAGACGTTGTATAATGTGTTGTCAAGTCCGTTCAAGACGTAATTCCGGCAAAGGAAATCGGCATGTTTCCAGGCATCAACAGCAGTAACCACTTGCCGGTTGGTTTCATCCTCTTTCAGGATAGGAGCATCTTCACGGAGGAAACGAGCCAGGTTCAGAGTTGTAAGATAGAACAACATTTTCTGTTGCCATCTTTTAAAGTCAGTTCCTAAGAACTTCTCTAGCTTTTCTACATGATTTATTGGTACTGTCATCACAGGAGAGGGGGTTGGTGCAATTGCAGCCACCACAGTAGTACTTGTTTGGGCATTACTTTCAGTAGCCATCAATTCTAATATATAAAACAAAATTATAATTAGAATTTACACTACACAGAAAATTAAACCAAATTCACAGAATTAAATTCTGTAAAAATAAAAGAAACAAGAATGTAGTTTTTATTTTCCAATTAATTTGAAAATAAAATAAAATTTTATTTAAACAAATTAATTCCACACAGAAAATAAAAGAAATAAAAACTATAACTTTTATTTTTTCAATTAATTTGGAAATAAAATAAAATTTTATTTAATCAAAATAATTCCACACAGAAGATTAAATTCTGTAAAATAAAAGAAATAAGAATATAACTTTTATTTTTCAATTAATTTGGAAATAAAATAAAATTTTATTTAACCAAATTAATTCCACACAATTAAAATCTCTTATTACACTCCAATAATTAAAATACTGAAAATAGAATTTTAATTAATGAAAACTCAGAAAATAATTTCTAAAACCCAAAATTAATTTCTAAAAAAATTCCACAAAAATATATTCTGAATTGTTAATGACACCAGTATCGTACTACTAGTTGTTGTCAAAGAAAAGAGACAGTATATTACTACTATCTGTCAAATAGCATATAATCACTATTTGTTTTTCCAACCAGAATATTATTTTGTAAATCTACAGAAAATAATTTTCTTTCGAAATTATTTACGAAGAATGAAAAAGGGAAACAAACGAAAAATTCTGTAAACAGAATAATTCGAATCTGTCTTAAGATTGTTGGAACAATCTTCTGTGTAAATAAAATAAACTGAAAATAATTCAAAAAAAATAAAATAAACTTACAGAAATTATTTTGTTGAACCGAATCAATAATTAAAGACCAAGTCGAGTGTGTGACACTCTGTCCTTAAGACAGATTCGCCCCGCTACGGTGCTTACGGTTGAATGGCGTCTATCTCCCAGGATACAATGATCTTCACAAATTCATAGAAGCACTTCAAATAAATTTGTTCGGCGAACCAAACCTGTGATCTATACTCTCTTTAATTTATTCTAAAACTAAATATGAAGAATAAATGTACTTAGAGAAAAATTGGACAGCAATGAGACAACTTGACTGATTTTTTCGGATGTGTTAAATACTAGATTTATGGCAGTATATATAGGCAACCAAACACTGCCCCGAACAGGTCCAAATAAATAGTGAAAAGGTGCATAAAGCCTATGAACAGGTGCACCCTCAACTATTCAAATAAATCTGATGGTCGTACCAAAATTCAAAAAAGTGTCCGTTGGTCAAACGCAAGAACAGTTTGGAACTTTATTAATAACTATTAGAAATATATATATAAATATATATATAAAACTAATGGAAAACAATTATTAAACTATTTTGAATAGTTTAATCATTTTTTAAGAAATCACAATTTGAATTTAGAATTAAATTAAATTCCCACAATTACAAATTTTAGGAAACCACTTAGGAATCCAAAATTTGAATTTAGAATTAAATTAAATTCCCACAATAATTTTTATTAAAAAAATTCAAATGAATTTTATCTAAAAAATTAATGTTAGATCCGAAAACGACGTTAACTTTCCATTCACTAAAAAATGGTTTTGACGTTCCGTCTTCACCGTGTGACTTGCCACGCGGCAAGGAACACTTCACCTCTTCGGACCCACCCCAAAAGACGTTTGGGGCCCACTCAAATTGAGCTAAAAAATATGCCTATATTAAACCATTTTTCCAACAGCTCTTACATATATAGTAGTACAGAAGACAGATAGTAGTATAGATAGTTATAAATATGTAAAAATCAAATAAAAATATAATATCATGATAAATTGTAACGCCCCGAAATAATTGTAATAACTCACTTCATAATATTCTAGATCTAGAAGAAACTTATACAAGATTAACCCTTCTTTAATTCTCTTTTCTCACACAAAGATGACATATGCATGTATACATTCATAAATCATAAATCCTGAATCTATAACATATGACATGAGAATATAATGTGAAACAAAAGGAAGCACGTGTAAGTTATACCCTAATGGCTACATCTTTCCAAGTCAATACTTGGATACAACAAAAGTAAGTTAAACTCAATACAGAGAAAGCCCAAGGCTTGTACATAAATTAATTACACAAAAGAAACAAAAAGAAACTCTCAACTCCAAGTCGTCCTAAGCTACGTCCTTGGTGGATGCATATCATCAGCACCTGAAAATTATTTTCTACATAGGGCAAGCTAAAGCCCAGTAGAGACACTTTAACACAATATGTGATGTTTAATAAAGTCATAAGGTAAATGCTCATGCATGCCTTTATCAAAACGTTTAGCTTCCTTCTTCTCAAATAATGCCATGATATGATTATGACCAACTCATAAAAAAAAAATATCTTGAAGACAGAAAATAGGGTAGTGGATACATAACACTGAGAATCTCTAGGTGCGTGTCTCCTAGTAGGCTATACAAGCACTATCAAAGTTATTTTACTGGTACTATCTAGAAGGAATGACACATAATAGCGTGGGTTTCTGGACTTTCATCAAGGACATATAAGCCAACATAATAAAACCACAACCACGCCCCCTAACCAGATTCACCAAGGTATTCACCAAATTTTCTCAAAAATAAATATTTTCAAAATATGTATTTAAAACAATGTTCAATTCAATGTTATGAGTAAATAGTTTTCAATGAACCTATTTCTCATGCAATTTTTACAACAATTAAAGCTATCCTCCACCAATAGCCCCAAAACAGATATTTATAAACAAATGATAAGTTTTCCAACAACAAGCAAAACCTCATAATTTCAATATAGGAGTGATATTACATACTCAACTCCGTCTTCATCATCATGTATATATTCTCATTCTCATTTCAAATTTCAATCACTTTCCTTTGTTCTTAGTTCCAAAATTCAATAATTTTCCAACCAAAATCCATTCCTTTCTATAATGTATTTCAAGAAGAGATTTTCAAAATTTCAACACAATTTAACATTATAACCATCTCCACAACATTCCCCATAATCAATTTGAAAATCTCTCTTTTATATTTCCAAGAACCACCCAAGTCAAAACCCTAGATTCAAACTATAACTCCCAAATCACTAGGCCCTTTAAAGGAACAAATAACCAAGTTAAGAATCATAAAAAAGGTTTAAAAAATCTCTACCTTAAACTTAGAAGAAGAGGGAAGCAATAGTTGAAGTTTGATGGAGCCGAAAATAAAATCTTCTTCGATTAAAACAAACCTCTCTACGAGCTCTATGTTTTTCTCCAAAGCACTATAGTGGTGGAATCAATGGACAAGGGTATATGTGAGGGTTTTGTCTAGAACTAGAGAGATAAAGTGAAGAAATTAGGTTTTGAAGGGTTTTAGAGAGAGAAGGAAATGAAAAAGTGACTAAAAATTGCTTTTTTTCGATCTAATATACACACAGACCACTCGAGCGACTAATCCATCGCTTGAGCGTAAGATATAAAAACGGAAGACCGCTCAAGCGACGAAAGAACCGCTCGAGCGAAGATCACTCTACTCTCAGAAGTTTTGCAGGCCTGTAAAATTACTGGAAGATCTCAAAGACCGCTTGAGCGACCATAGCATCGCTCAAGCGAACAAGAAATGAAATGGACAACAACTGTCACGACCCCAAACCGCCCCTAGTAGAATGGTGCCGTGATGGCCAGTAATCCGTGATTACCGAAGGCCAACTTACAAAGATCACACACAATCAGAGTATAATATATGGGGCTCACAAATGCGGAAGCAATAAATCGAAATACAAGTGGTCCATAAGAGCCGTGCATAAATCAAATGGAATGACATACAAGATATAGCTTAACAACCAGCTTGAAATAACAAAATACAAGTTACATCTTGATCAAAAGGCTTCTCGAGCCGACATGTACAAAATACAATGAATACAAGTCAAGAAGCATGATTTTCAAGATTTGCCGACGTAAATACAACGATGCCGACATGAATACAAAACAAGGCCGACATAATCATGAATCCAAAACAAGCTGTGCAAAACATATCTAGGCGTCGCCGCCGTCCTGCTCAACACCTACATATATATATAGAGAGGGTGAGCTTGGATACTCAGTGAATGGTACAAATAATAAAGGTTTTGCATGAATATAGCCGAAGTCTTTTCAAAACAAAACATGCCAAAACCATACGAATATTAGCCGAGATTCTTTCAAAGCAAAACACATCGAAACCTTATCAAATCAAGAGATGAACCGTATTCATCTATCAAATCTTACAAGTCTCAAGGGATGCTTACTGACATCGGCAAAACACAAATCCAGCTTTCCGAACAAACAAGTCCACGCGGTAAACCGTCAGTGGCAAGACAAGGACTGTACGATCCGTAATCGATTAGTCAAAGGGTACTGCGAAAGTTTATAGTCCTCCAGCACAAGGGACTTGTGTTACTTAAGCCCGTAGCTCTTTTTAACACGATGGTCTTGTGTTACTTAGGCCCGTAGCCCGCTTTAACACTATATCTTTCCAAGAAAAGGACTGTATCCTTTTATACTTGGTACTGCGAAAGTTTAGAGTCCTCCAGCATAAGGGACTTTTATACTTAGTACTGCGAAAGTTTAGAGTCCTCCAGCACAAGGGACTTTCATACTTGGTGCTGCGGAAGTTTAAAGTCCTCCAGCACAAGGGACTCTTCAAAGGTGACATCAAAACAAAGCTTATAATGATACATCAAAATAGAGCTAATCATTCATGTTTAACAAATACTTTCATCAAAACAAAGCAAAGCAGATTTATCAAAACAGTATAACATAGCTTTATTAGAAATACCACTCACATAGTTCTTCTCGGGTGTAGGCTCAAAGCAAAGATCAAGGTCCTACAATCACATGGCAAATACATTCTCAAAACAAGCTTTGCATGCATGCAATGATCCCGGCATTCTCATCAGATCCAAGTCAAGTCAAAACAAAGCAAAACATGCTGGGGGTTTAAACACTGTTTTTCGTCTCATGAAAACACACTGGGTACCGTCCAGGCCTTTGCCGAGGTCCCACACCTCCTTGCCGAGGTGTGTCCCGATGGCCACATTCAAAACGAAATCGGGAAAACCTGGGTTTCCCCCTTGAAGAATGCAAAAAAAGAACATCAAGAACATCAAGAACATGCATGCTAAAATCACAACTCGTTTATTCCAAAAACTGAGGTTTCATGCTATGAGTTCAAAAACATGGACCTGGGTACCCATACAAGAAGACCATGCAAGAACAAACACAAAAACATGGTTCTAGTTCCAAACTTTCGGATCAAAACGAGGCTTTTCATCAAAACTCAAGAACACCATTTTCTCTTCAAGAACCAACTTCAATCAATGCATGGCGTGCAAAACGAAATCAATCATGCAATGCAGCTTAATCAATAAGATTAACTAGAGTAGAGCAAGAATCTAACCTCAAAACTCAAATCTAACGGTTCGATTCTCGGAGATCAAGCTCGGAACTCTACTCTCTCACTCTAAGACTCCTTCATTCTTCCTCTAGAGCTTCTCTCTCTAAAGACAAAGATTTGAGACAAAATGATTTGTTTCTAGGTCTGCCGGCTGTCTTAACACACAGCTCGGACACGTGGTACTATCGGGTTGGTTCAACCAAAAAAGGTGACTGATTGATAAGACAAGTCTATGACAAAGCGTATACAACAAGCTAAATGGCAAGACACATCGGCAAGTAATGATATCGGCTAAAGTCAAAGCTTCGGCGAGTGGGTAACAAGACATCGGCTAGGGAGGACGACACTTGACTAAGCTGTGCTACACCTTGGCCTGGGTGTGCCACACCTCGGTCTGGGTCATACTTGCCCAAGAACAAAGATCACTAAGTGCAAAACATCTCGGCCTAGATGATACACTCCTCGGCCTTGGTTCCGAACACCTCGGCCCAGATAGTGACATCTCGGCAAACATGCCCGGGGTGAAGATGGAGGTCAACCAAGTGGTTCAAAAATAGTTCTAAGTACAAAGGCTCAAGGGTGAACTAAACTCAAGATGACCTCGGCTACACACCAAGCAAGGAACAAAATCGAGCAAGCAATCACTTAAACAAAACAGGACAGGACAAGACTTGCAAAATAACATAACAAGGCAAGATCATACATGAATATATGCAAGCATGGTTAAGCCAGAATGAGGGTTGTTACATCCTACCCCCCTTAAAGAAGTTTGGTCCCCAAACTTAGATTACCTTGCTCCAAGAATAATTCCAGATGTCGAGTTCTCATTTCCTCTTCCATTTCCCATGTGGCATCCTTGCCGTAATGCTCCTTCCATTCGATCTTTACCATCGGTATCGACTTGTTTCTCAACTGCTTGACTTGTCTATCGATAATACACATCGGCTTCTCATCATAGCCTAAATTCTCATTAACTTCAATCCCAGAATAGTCAATCACATGCAATGGATCCCGAACATACTTTCTTAACATCGACACATGAAACACATTATGGACTAGGCTTAATTCGGGTGGCAAAGCAAGTCTGTAGGCAACGGTGTTAACCTTGTCAAGAATTTCAAACGGCCCAATATAACGAGGTGCTAGCTTCCATTTCTTCCCAAATCTGGAAACTCCTTTCATTGGTGAAACTTTCAGGAATACATGATCCCCAACTTCGAATTCTAATTCATTCCTTCTCTGATCGGCGTAGCTCCTTTGTCGGCTCTGGGCAGTTTTAATCCTCTGTTGAATAAGTTTAATCTTCTCTGTTGTTACTTGAATCAATTCGGGACCAAGCAGAGCTCTGTCTCCAACTTCGGTCCAACATATCGGCGACCTACACTTTCTTCCGTACAAAGCTTCATACGGCGCCATGCCAATGCTAGCTTGATAACTGTTGTTGTAAGCGAATTCCACTAAGGGTAAATGCACCCCAATTCCCTTGGAAGTCCAAAACACATAGTCTAAGCATATCTTTAAGTGTCTGAATAGTCCTCTCTGTTTGCCCATCCGTCTGTGGGTGAAAAGCTGTACTAAATCTCAGTTCGGCTCCAAAAGCCCTCTGTAGACTCTGCCAAAATCTGGAAACAAACTTCGGATCTCGGTCTGACACAATTGACATCGGCACTCCATGAAGTCTAATAATCTCGTTCACATACAACGAGGCGAGTTGATCGGCGTTGAAGGTAGTCTTAACAGGTAAAAAGTGTGCTGACTTAGTTAATCTGTCAATAACAACCCAAATCGAATCCATACCTTTCTGCGTCTTCGGCAAACCAATCACAAAATCCATGGAGATGTGTTCCCATTTCCACTCCGGAATCGGCAAAGGTTGAAGAAGTCCTGCTGGCCTTTGATGCTCTGCTTTCACTTGTTGACAATGCAAACACTGAGACACGAACTCTGCTATTTCTCCTTTCATATTCGGCCACCAAAATGTCTGCTTCACGTCTTGGTACATCTTAGTGTTCCCTGGATGAATGGCAAACTTAGAACTATGAGCTTCCTGCAAAATTCTTTTCTTCAACTCTGGGATGTCGGCCACACATAACCTTCCTTCGAACTTGAGTACTTGGTTTTCAATGGTGTACCCTGGTCTCGGCTTCGTAATAATCTCGTCGGCTACCTTCTTGAAAATTCATCCTCCATCTGTCTTGCCCTTACTTCCTCAACAATAGTCGGTTCTGCTGAAATCATGGTTAGACATGCCAAACTTCCAGTTACCTTTCTGCTCAAAGCGTCGGCCACGGTGTTAGCTTTACCGGGGTGATATTGGATTTGCATGTCGTAGTCCTTCAACAACTCGAGCCATCTTCTCTGCCTCATATTCAATTTCTTCTGAGTGAACAGGACTTTAAGCTCTTATGATCTGTAAAACCTGACAAGAAGCTCCATACAAGTAGTGACGCCAAATCTTCAAAGCAAATACTACGGCTGCTAGTTCTAAATCATGGGTAGGATAGTTCTTTTCATGTGGCTTCAACTGACGAGATGCATACGCTATGACTTTGCCCTCTTGCATTAATACGCAACCCAAACCCTTATGCGATGCATCACTATAGATGTGGAACTCTTCATTACCTGATGGAAGTACAAGAACTGGTGCTGTGACTAACCTCGTCTTCAACTCCTGGAAGGCTGATTCCCGATCTTCGGTCCATTCGAACGCTGCTCCCTTCTTGGTCAATTGCGTCAAGGGAATTGCAGTCCTGGAGAAATCCTTCACAAACTTTCTGTAATAACCTGCCAAACCCAGAAAACTCCGGACCTCGGACACATTAGTCGGCCTCGGCCAATTTACAACAGCTTCAATTTTACTAGGATCAACTGAAATACCCTCTTCATTAATCACATGACCCAAGAATGAAATAGTAGAAAGCCAAAACTCACACTTGTTAAACTTAGCATACAATTTCCGGTCTTTCAAAATCTGTAAGGCAAGTCTCAAATGATTTTCATGCTCAGCTTTACTCTTAGAATAGATCAATATATCATCAATGAAGACAACTACAAACTTGTCCAAATATGGTTTGAAGACTCTGTTCATTAAATCCATGAATGCAGCAGGGGCATTGGTCACTCCAAAAGGCATCACCAAAAATTCATAGTGGCCATATCTAGTCCGGAAAGCGGTCTTCTCAACATCCTCGGCTTTAACCTTAAGCTGATGGTAACCCGACTTGAGATCAATTTTGGAAAAGACTCGTGCTCCTTGCAACTGATCAAACAAATCGTCTATCCTAGGTAATGGGTAATTGTTTTTAATGGTGACCTTATTAAGTTCTCTGTAATCAATGCAAAGACGGAGTGTGCCATCCTTTTCTTGACAAATAAAACGGGTGCTCCCCATGGTGAAGTGCTCGGCCTAATAAACCCCTTATCCAACAATCTTGTAGTTGCAGTTTCAATTCCTTAAGTTCAGCTGGGGCCATTCTATAGGGTGTTTTGGAGATCGGTTGTGTTCCCGATATGATATCAATAGTAAACTCTATTCCTCTATCAATTAAGTGGCCAGGCAAATCATTTGGAAAGACGTCGGCGAATTCATTGACAACTGGAATGTCGGCTAAACTAGTATTTCCATTTTGATCACTCAGTATGCTACACAAGAAACCTTGACATCCTTTCCGAATTAACTTATAGGCTCTAACGGACGAAATCAAATAAGGTGGGGGCACTACCCCTTCACCCTGAAATGTAACCTCGGCTAGGTTTGGGGTTTCAGTGTGACATTCTTCGAAACACAATTAATAGATGCATGATTCGCGACTAACCAATCCATTCCCAGTATGACATCGAAATGAGTTATGTCCAAAGGCATCAAATCTACTAACAATTCAACATTCTCAATCTCAACAATGCATGCTCTATAAATGGATGCAACAATCATAGATCTCCCAGATGGAGTAGACACAGATAATATATAATCAAGGGGTTCTAGTTCTCTATTAATCTTCTCGGTAAACTTAGCAGATACGAATGAATGCGTAGAGCCCGAATCAATCAATACATATGCATCTTGAGAGCAAATTGGAAGTATACCTGACACCACTGTCTCAGCAATTCTGAGTGTCTCCTGGCCCAGTGCAAAAACTCTGCCCTGCCTCATCTGCCATTTTCCAACGTTGCCCTTCTGAACGGAACCCGAGGCATCCTCATCCTTCTTGTCATCAACAGTCTTTGCCTTAGGACATCTCTCACATAGTGTCCCATTTCACCACATTCATAACAAGCTCCAGACGCCCGACGACAGACCCCGAAATGTGACTTCCCACAACTCGAACATGTCGGCTTCGCGCCACTTTCCTGTCTTGGGTAGGCTGGGCTGCTAACATTCGCTTTCTTCTTGGTGGTAAACTGTGTTCGCGACTGTCAAAATTCTGCCTTTTCCTCTGGTTCTCTCCTGAACTCTGGTATCTGTTCAAGTTAGCTTCAGCCAGGATGGCTTTATCCAATACTCCGGCGTAAGTTGGCATGTTGTGCAAGTTAACCCGGTCTTGTATCGGTCCACTGAGTCCACTCTCAAACTTCCTAGCCTTCATATACTCATCATTGACCATGTGAGGTGCATACCTCGCCAACTCCGTAAAAGCGCGCGGTCGTATTCCGCCACTGTCCTGCTGCCTTGCGTCAAGGTCTGAAATTCAGTATCCTTGCGGTTTCGCACACTAAGGGGAAAATGTTTGTTGTAGAACAACTCTAAGAATCGGGTCCAGGTCAAGTCTGGATTGATTTCTCGAACCATCATCCACCATCTGCGAGCGTCGTCATCCAGCGTGAATGTTGCTAGTGCTACTTTCTGAGCGTCGGTGCTGGGGAAGATCTCGAACAATTTTTTCCATTTCTAGAACCCACGCTTCGGCCTTCATCGGCTCTATGCCCCCTTGGAATCTCGGTGGCTTCATCTTCTTGAACTCCCTGATCAAAGCTATCGTGCCATCCCCATATAAGGTTGGCTGCGGGGGAACTTGCGGCACTGGAGGAGGTGGAGGCGGAACTACATTTCGGCCGTTGGTCTGCTCGGCCTGAGTCGACGTAGCACTAGCATATTGCTGTCTTGTTTGCCTCAACTCACGGGCCAAACCTTCAACTACCCTTTCCAGTCTGTCCATCCTGTCTTCGGGTTGATCTCTGCCCATTGGAGGTCTACCTCTCCTCATGATGCTATGAGTATGCCAAGTGTGACTTTTAAACATAATAAGCAAATATCCGCGTAGGCAAATAACAAATAGGCATGTTAAGATAATGCACACCTTATGCAAGTAGCAAGTATTATGATGCAATCCCTACATCTTCCTAAGGGAAATCCTATGCTCTTTAGGACTCAAAGTGGTAAATAACGTATACTGAGGGACTTGTGCTCTGATACCATTCTGTCACGACCCCAAACCGCCCCTAGTAGAATGGTGCCGTGATGGCCAGTAATCCGTGATTACCGAAGGCCAACTTACAAAGATCACACACAATCAAAGTATAATATATGGGGCTCACAAATGCGGAAGCAATAAATCGAAATACAAGTGGTCCATAAGAGCCGTGCATAAATCAAATGGAATGACATACAAGATATAGCTTTACAACCAGCTTGAAATAACAAAATACAAGTTACATCTTGATCAAAAGGCTTCTCGAGCCGACATGTACAAAATACAATGAATACAAGTCAAGAAGCATGATTTTCAAGATTTGCCGACGTAAATACAACGATGCCGACATGAATACAAAACAAGGCCGACATAATCATGAATCCAAAACAAGCTGTGCAAAACATATCTAGGCGTCGCCGCCGTCCTGCTCAACACCTACATATATATAGAGAGAGGGTGAGCTTGGATACTCAGTGAATGGTACAAATAATAAAGGTTTTGCATGAATATAGCCGAAGTCTTTTCAAAACAAAACATGCCAAAACCATACGAATATTAGCCGAGATTCTTTCAAAGCAAAACACATCGAAACCTTATCAAATCAAGAGATGAACCGTATTCATCTATCAAATCTTACAAGTCTCAAGGGATGTTTACTGACATCGACAAAACACAAATCCAGCTTTCCGAACAAACAAGTCCACGCGGTAAACCGTCAGTGGCAAGACAAGGACTGTACGATCCGTAATCGATTAGTCAAGGGTACTGCGAAAGTTTATAGTCCTCCAGCACAAGGGACTTGTGTTACTTAAGCCCGTAGCTCTTTTTAACACGATGGTCTTGTGTTACTTAGGCCCGTAGCCCGCTTTAACACTATATCTTTCCAAGAAAAGGACCGTATCCTTTTATACTTGGTACTGCGAAAGTTTAGAGTCCTCCAGCACAAGGGACTTTTATACTTAGTACTGCGAAAGTTTAGAGTCCTCCAGCACAAGGGACTTTCATACTTGGTGCTGCGGAAGTTTAAAGTCCTCCAGCACAAGGGACTTTTCAAAGGTGACATCAAAACAAAGCTTATAATGGATACATCAAAATAGAGCTAATCATTCATGTTTAACAAATATTTTCATCAAAACAAAGCAAAGCAGGATTTATCAAAACAGTATAACATAGCTTTATTAGAAATACCACTCACATAGTTCTTCTCGGGTGTAGGCTCAAAGCAAAGATCAAGGTCCTACAATCACATGGCAAATACATTCTCAAAACAAGCTTTGCATACATGCAATGATCCCGGCATTCTCACCAGATCCAAGTCAAGTCAAGTCAAAACAAAGCAAAACATGCTGGGGGTTTAAACACTGTTTTTCGTCTCATGAAAACACACTGGGTACCATCCAGGCCTTTGCCGAGGTCCCACACCTCCTTGCCGAGGTGTGATCCCGATGGCCACATTCAAAACGAAATCGGGAAAACCTGGGTTTCCCCCCTTGAAGAATGCAAAGAACAAGAACATCAAGAACATCAAGAACATGCATGCTAAAATCACAACTCGTTTATTCCAAAAACTGAGGTTTCATGCTATGAGTTCAAAAACATGGACCTGGGTACCCATACAAGAAGACCATGCAAGAACAAACACAAAAACATGGTTCTAGTTCCAAACTTTCGGATCAAAACGAGACTTTTCATCAAAACTCAAGAATACCATTTTCTCTTCAAGAACCAACTTCAAGTCAATGCATGGCGTGCAAAACGAAATCAATCATGCAATGCAGCTAGATAATCAATAAGAATAACTAGAGTAGAGCAAGAATCTAACCTCAAAACTCAAATCTAACGGTTCGATTCTCGGAGATCAAGCTCGGAACTCTACTCTCTCACTCTAAGACTCCTTCCTTCTTCCTCTAGAGCTTCTCTCTCTAAAGACAAAGATTTGAGACAAAATGATTTGTTTCTAGGTCTGCCGGCTGTCTTAACACACAGCTCGGACACGTGGTACTATCGGGTTGGTTCAACCCAAAAAGGTGACTGATTGATAAGACAAGTCTATGACAAAGCGTATACAACAAGTTAAATGGCAAGACACATCGGCAAGTAATGATATCGGCTAAAGTCAAAGCTTCGGCGAGTGGGTAACAAGACATCGGCTAGGGAGGATGACACTTGACTAAGCTGTGCTACATCTTGGCCTGGGTGTGCCACACCTCGGTCTGGGTCATACCTGCCCAAGAACAAAGATCACTAAGTGCAAAACATCTCGGCCTAGATGATACACTCCTCGGCTTTGGTTCCGAACACCTCGACCCAGATAGTGACATCTCGGCAAACATGCCCGAGGTGAAGATGGAGGTCAACCAAGTGGTTCCAAAATAGTTCTAAGTACAAAGGCTCAAGGGTGAACTAAACTCAAGATGACCTCGGCTACACACCAAGCAAGGAACAAAATCGAGCAAGCAATTACTTAAACAAAACAGGACAGGACAAGACTTGCAAAATAACATAACAAGGCAAGATCATACATGAATGTATGCAAGCATGGTTAAGCCAGAATGAGGGTTGTTACAACAACTCTTTTGAAAAATTAACTCTCAACTTGTTTCAAACACAACCAACAACTCCAAACAACCAAACTCAACTAACTACAAGATGAAAAGGGTATAAACAACAATTAAAAATATGAAATTCCGGATCTGAGAACATGAAAATGGTCGGGTCTAAATCGGAACCATTATATAAATTGTTGGTTATTTTAATAAATTATAATTATGATAAAATCAATGTATATTAATTGTATGTAGTGCATTATGATTTTTCATAATTAATAAATGTGCATTATATAAATTGTTGATACCATGTTATAATATTTAAGAGTGAGAGAATATTATATTATGTATATATTCAATATTGTGTTAAATAATTATGTAACAATGTATACAAGACTCCTTTATATAGGAGGAGAGAAACTTAAGTATAGTAATCTTAAGTATGGTAATAAATATAATATATGCCTCGTTTGGGAATAGATTATTTTAGTAACTTTTTAATTTTTTAGCTAAAATATGAGGCCAAAAAAATTAGTATGTGTGAAATGATTTTTTGGTTTTTTTTTTTAACAAAAAGATGTACAAAATTAGAAAGAAAATAGAAACTTTGACTTTTTGATATAGGTTGTTGACTTTTCAAAAAAAAATTTTAGTGACCTTTTGACTTTTAAGCTAAAATATTAATTTGTCAAACAAGGCAATAATATGTATGATAGACAAAATATATAATTGTTACATTCAGTAGTTGTTTGGGATATGCTATATAAGTGCACTTTTTTTAAAAGTAGAGAAAAAAATATGTATATTTGAGATAATTTTTTGACTTTTTACGAAAAGACGTGTAATACTCTTTTGACTTTTTGACTTTAACTTTTTGACTTTTTGGGTAGTTGAATTCAAAAGGCAAAATAATAATTTTGTTCCAGTGACTTTCTTACAAACTACTTTGAATAATATAGGCTCTGTTTGGTAGAGTTTTGGAACGTTAATTCCAGATTTTGATTTGCATATGGTGTTTGTTTTCAGTTTTCAAAAATTAATTGCACATTCACTTTTGAAAACTCTGCTCAAGGTGGGAAAATTTAGACTAACCGGTCATCCTACCGGTTGACCGGAACAGTACATTTTTTTTTATTATTTTTTTTTGCAATTGACACATGTTAATTTTTATATATTCAATAAAAAAATATTTTCTGAATTTTAATTTTTTTTATGAGTTTTCAATAGAATTTTGAGTTGTGTGTTTGGTTATGAGTTGTAAGTTTTTATATCAAATATCATATGTCACATCAAAAATTCTCCACTCAATTCAAAATTCTTTTCAAAACTCTCTTTAAAACTCATTCACTAAACAAATTTTTCATACTCAAATCATAATTCTAAAACTCATAAACTTAAAATACAACTCTATTCTCAAATCATATTTAGAAAACTCTACCAACCGCAACCATAGACTTTTTAACTTTTTTAATTTTTTTTGAGCTTTTTAACTTTTCAAAAATGATTTTCCCCCTGAATTTTTCTCCCCCGAATCCCCCGACTGCCTAAAACGACGTCGTTTTGGGCAGTTTCCATTTTTTTTTCTTCCCTCTAGTCTGAAATGCAGAGAGGGAGAGGGAGAGGGAGAGGAGAGGGAGAGAAAGAGAAAGAGAGAAAGAGAAGAGATGGTCGAGGCCGTCGCGATCGCTGATCGCCGCGCCTCCGCCTCTGCCGATCGAGGGTTGAGGCCGTCCTTCGCAGCCCAGTTCTTCTTCTTCTTCCCGGTTGATGTTGGCCCCTCCAGTCCTTCTTCTTCCTTCTCTTCTTCTTCATTCTTCTTCCTTTTTCAGATTCGGGGGATTCGGGGAGAGGGGGCTCTTTCGAGCTACAGATCAGTTCTCTTAACTTTTTTAGTTTATTCTAAACAAAACCTTAACAGATGTCATTGAAGCTATGGCTGCCCTTAAAGCGGTTGTGTTTGCGATGGATTTGGGGCTTCAGGATATCCAATTGGAAGATTATTCGTTGACGATCGTTAATGTTGTCCAAGGACCATAATTTATTCTTTCTGCATTTGAGTATGATGTTAAAAAAGTGTAGGATTAATTTTTTAATTTTTTTTTGACTTTTTTTCAAAAAAACGTGTAAAAAAAGTAAAAAGATAATGTGGTTCAAAATAAATTAAAAGTTGTCTTTTACTTTTAGCCATCTTTCTAAAAGAGGCCTTATAATGGTTTTAGCCCTTCACCCATAAGAAAAAAAAGAGTATTTTTATTTTTATTGGTTTTGTTTTTGTTTCAGATCTTATACTCAATGATAATGTGGAGCGAATAATAGGATTCAAATCTCATTGACTATTAAAAAATTCATGAATATTTTGTATTTATAAAGTTGCAACAAATTATTAAAATCTAAAATTAATCGTCTATAATTGTTATGGTAATTTAAAATAAATTATTATTAAATATAAAAGAAAAATATATTGATGTGGCTTTTTAATCCAAAATTAAATAATATTTTTTTTTATTTAATACATGTAAATGAGATAATCTGAATTTGTATAATGTTTACGTATTTCTATCAAAATTTGAAAAATCCCTAAACTATACACATCACAAGTTGTTCGAGTCAATATAATGATATTGACTTATTATAATTCTAATTCAACTAACTTTAAGTGTGATTTTATTGTCATAATTTAATTGAACGATAATTTACAAACATTTTACTGTGTGAGTCAAAAAAAAAAAAAAATAGACTCTATTTGGTAGAGCTTTGGAACTTTAGTTCCAGTTATTGGGTCTCACGTAGTATTTGTTTGCAGTTTTCAAAAATTAATTCTGCGCTCACTTTTGAAAACTCGATCGAAGGCGGAAAATTTGGGCTAACCGATCTTCCCACTGGTTGATCGGAACAGTGTATATATATATATTTTTTGCAATTGACACGTGTTAATTTTTATATATTCAACAAAAAATATTTTTTAATTTTTAAAATTTTTTTTATGAGCTTTAATAGAATTTTGAGTTGGTTATGAATTGTAAGTTTTTGTATCAAATATAATATGTCACATCAAAAATTCGTCACTCAATTCAAAACTTTTTTCAAAACTCATTTACTAACGTTGTGTTTGGTTGGAGGTTTTGGAAAGGGATTTGGAAAGGAAAGGAAAAAGGTGTGTAGAATTAGGTGAAATATAGACATATTTTATTCATATTTTACCTACCTTTTTCATTTCCTTTTTCAAATTCCTTAACCAAATGCAGCATAAACAAATTTTTCATACTCAAATCATAAATTTTGCTGGTGGTCAAAGCTTGAGATTTGAAAGTGTGCTCGCTCGAAAGTCTCAAGTTCAAACATTTCAAACGTAAATAATTTCTTATGGTTAACTTATACAAGTGGACAGCGAGATTGATTTTTCGAATCAGGCAGTCTAATGAATTAGATATGGAATTTTAAAAATAAATTTCCAAAATTTGAAAGGCCAACCCAATGCAACACCTTAAATTGGGCCAATTCCAAATCAAAATCTAGTAATTAAAAATCAATAGACGATTCGTTAAGAGAGCACACATGTGTCTTTTTTGGGCCCATCACTCTCTACAAAACCCTAGCTTTCCTTCCCTTCTTATCTCTCTCTCTCTCTCTCTCACGCCCTCTTTCTCACTCACAAGTTGCTTCTGCTTTCGGAAGAACGCTCGTATTCTGAGGTCATCTCACTCTCTCTCTAACATACTTCTCATTTCAGCGTCTTTTGCTGCAAATTTCTCTCCATGTGTTCTGTAACTTTTTTGTGTGTGTTTTGTTTGCTGTTTTTGTTGTTGTTCAGATCTGATATCAAAAGCGAACGTTTTTCCGTTAAGCAATGGCGCTAGTAAGTCATACATGTTCTTCTTATTCATATTCAGTTATAAAAAGCATGATCGGATGTTGGGTGTGAAAGTGTAGTCTTTTGTGTGTGTAATTTTGGTGCTAGTTCGTGATTGGGATTTGAACTAAATTAAAATAACCAAACGGGATTTAAGAATCGCACGCAATTCTGATATTTATTTTTTTATTTTTATTTTTTATGTGAATTTCCTTACCTTTGTTCTGTTTGGTTCTTGATTAATGGTCTATTTTTGCAAGAACAAATTGGAATCTTATTACAGTTTTGCCAACCCCAACCTGTTAAATTTTTATGGGCTTTCTTCTCTTAATCCAGCTTCTTTATTTATTTATTTGTTTATTTTTCCCAATTACTAAATATGAACAGTGTTAGCTTTATAGTATTGATACTATTATCTATCAATCTATCTATACTTTTATATATAGGTGAAGGCTAGATCCATACTATTATATATGTGAATGCTAGGGTTGGTGTAAACGGTTCATTTTTTGAATTTTTTGAAGTAGTTTCATGGCCAGTTGGTCCCTTAATGTGTTTTTGTTTGTTTTTTTCGTTTCAAATCTCTCAACTTTTGATTTTCCAAATTCATTTCAATTTTCAGATTTTAAATTCAATCATATTACAATCTGATTTTTCTAAAACAAAATGATCATATGTGCATGCAACGGGTGTGCCATTATTTCAGTTTTTGTATGTGTAAAGAGTTTTAGGCCATACTTAGCCCAATGTAGTACAACTACAATTTCTAATCCAAAATGCTAGAGACCCCAACAGATTTACTAAAATTTTTATTAAATGTCTCACATGGTGCCATGTGAGTCCTATGCTGGTCCCACACCCACGTGACATTTGGTAGAAATTTTAATAAATCTTTTGGGGCCTCTAGCATTACTCATTTCTAATACAACATCTTGTTCTGTACCGGAATTGGTCGGTACATACCATTGTGTTGTGATGATGACGATGACCTGTGGCTTCAAACTTTGATGTCTTCAAAGCTCATACTGTCTTTCCATATCTTGAGTGTGATAACATGCTTTGGTTTTTTAATTGATAGTTGTCAGTAGTTTTTAATGCTTAATTTATTTATTTAATACTTTTTACCTATCATTCTAGCATGCTTTGATATATTTATTAATGCAATAACTTAACAATATTTGATATGTCAAATTTTACAATTAATGCAAATATTTTAAATAAATATGTAATATTTGGAGTAATAAATTTGAAACCTTATTCAGAAGATCACACTGATACTGTCACGTAGCATGCCAAGGATAAAAATGGTATGATAACTGGTACTTGATTTAGAACTTTGGTTGAAAGTGTATTACTATGGGTTTATGATCGTCTTTAATGTTTTTTTTTTTGGTTGAATGTGATTATGCGGGTTGGATTTCAAGGTCTATGCCATAGTCATCAACATATTGCAACTTGTTGCTTTTAAATTTGTTTAATGCTGCAGTGTCGAACAGAAAACTTCAATATTCTACTTTAATTTAGATCATAAATTGTTCTTTTGGGATATAGCTAAGAGTTTTCATCATTTTATTATATAAAGATCTGATTTATGTTTTTATTTCTTCAATAGTGTATATTGCAATGTGGGCAGATCTTTGTTATTTTAGTTACAACAGTAGAAGTTTTTGGAGGAACTTGGACCCTTAAGATAGTTAGTTGTATAAAGAGCTGGTCAAGTTTAGCAGAGTGGATTATGTAGAAGTCCCATCTTGCTTGGTTTGGACATGGATAGAGTTTTAGTCATTTTAAAGCTTGATTCGAGGTTTAGAATCTTTTTCAATCTTTGTTCAGTTCATAAGTTGGATCATAATAATTTTAAAGCTTGCCCATGGGTCTTCTTGTATTTTGAGCAATTGCATTTTGTGGATTTTGACCTGTCTTGTTTACATTTTAGCACATATTCTTTTGAGCTTTATTCTAGGTTTCCTGGTTCTAAACTTGAAGTTTATGTTTGAAGCTAAAATGTGTATATGTCAACAAACACAATTCAATGACTAATTTTCTGTATACTATTCAACTGTCTTTAATGGGAAGGAAGAGTTTTTGTCATTTGAAGATTTGGAGATCAAATTCTCGTTTGTTATACCAATTAGTGCATGCTCATTCACAATGGAACTATCAAAATTGTGATGGGAAAAAATTATTTTCTATGCATTGAAGGATTTCATGTTGAGTAGTTAGACTCCCATCCATCGGTATAATCATTTGAGTGACAATTGGTTCCTCCTTTATTTTTTTTTTAATAAATAAAATGTATTTGATTTTCTGGTCTATTTTGTAGGTCTTGCATGCAGGGAAAACAAACCAAAATGCTTACAAGGCAGTTATTGCTGCTGAGTACAGTGGTGTCAAAGTTGAATTGACTCCGAATTTTGAGATGGGGGTGTCAAATAAAACCCCAGAGTTCATTAAGATGAACCCTATTGGAAAGGTAAAAAGTTGCGAGTGGAGAAAAATGATTCATGTAGCCGATTCCATTTGATGGGATTCAAGGCTTGGTTTGGTTTAGATGTTCAGTTTATTTATTTCATTGTAACAGTTGTTTTATTGATGTATAGGTTCCTGTACTGGAAACTCCTGATGGTCCCATTTTTGAAAGCAATGCCATAGCACGTTATGGTTAGACTACATTCTTGTTTCTATTTATTTATATGTAAAATAAATCCTCTGGTGGTTATAGTTGGACTAACTATTTTGTCTTGGTTCCTGCAGTTACTCGCTTGAAGTCTGACAATCCTCTTTATGGATCTTCATTAATAGAATATGTAGGTTATGTTGCTCTCCTTGGTTTCATATTTTTTCTTGTCAAAAATGTTATTTGTTTCTATTCAAAGGATTTTCATTTGTTAATCTCATGTCAGTAGTCTCAATTTTTTTTTTTTTTTTTTTTTTTTTTTGAGTTCACCCGCATCTGCATGAAAGATGAAATTTACCATGTTCTTTGCACTTAAGATTGTAATTAGTTTGTCCTTTTCTAGGCCCTTATTGAGCAATGGATTGACTTTGCATCGATGGAGATTGGTGCAAATATTTCAAAATGGTTGTATCCAAGAATGGGATTTTTTGTTCACCTTCCTCCGGTGAGTTAATTTTGTCTTCTTTTCTTGTTGATAGCATTTTCTTCATTTGCTGGTGTGCTATTTTGACACTGCATGAAAACAAAATGTCTCAGCATGATTGTGTGTTTTATATAGAGTTAGAAATGTAACCATGTACTTCTCTGGGTTTGGTAGCCTTTTATCGGGTCATTTTACTTGCATTGGATCACATCTAACACACTTTGTTTGGAATTGGACTTTGGAGTGAGAATAAATTAATCAGATAAATAATGAATAGAAATGAATAACTTGTCTTTATCTGATTTTATTGGAAAGTGAAAGAAAGTAGGCAGTGTATTGTCAGTTTTCTCTACACCTTTTATTTTAATAAATAAGTGGTGGCAGAATTTCAAGTATTAAATTCTACGAAGTATGGTTACTTCAAGAAACATGTACTGGGTATTATTGATACTTTGTATGTGTATTGGGTAAACAAAGCACATACCTAAATTTTTCTTCTTAATTTTTGCAATATCCTAGATGTGCCTAGTAGATATCCAAATCGTACCTTAACCAAGATACTATTTTCTTCTATATAGGGTGAAGTTAGTTTTATTGGACTTTTTTTTTAATGTTTAGCTTAGCATGGATTTAAAATTAAGTTTTGATCTGTAAGTATTTAATACGATGACATTTAATTTTGGTTTATACTTTGGGCATTAATGTGAATTGTAAATTGGATCTTAGGTTTCGTTTGGGAACATGTTTTTTTAGTAACTTTTTAGCTTTTTGGCTAAAATATGATGTAAAAAAAATTGTATGTTTGGGAAGAACTTTTTGACTTTTTACGAAAAGATGTGTAATAAAATAATATAAATAAAGTAAAAAAGAGTAAATCGACATTTTTGCCCTTCAATATTGTTGTTCAATCCGTCATTGTGACTTCACCTGACCGAAGTGATGCAGCAGAAATTATTGCAGCATGTCAGCTATATAGGCTTAGGTGATATGGGGAAATGAACACATATTGATACCTTGACCCATTTTTTTATGTAAAAAAAAAAAATAATAATCTACAAATTGGACTTCACCAATTTTGTTATTTGGAAAAAAGTCATACAAAAAAAAAAAAAATTTATTGCAATTTGATTGAAGAAAATGTTTTGTTATAAATTGTGGGATGTAATAATTGTATTAATTTTTTTTTTCAAAAAGTCTTTTCAAAACTCATTACAAAATAATTTTCACAACTTCGCTGATAATTGTACATCTGTCCAAAATCTTCATTAAAAACTCACGAACACATCAATACCAAAACAAATGCAAAACGCTATTTTCCCCAAAAAATATATAAAAAGAAATCAAATATTGGACTTTACCAATTTGGTATTCCGACAAAATTTCCCATAAAAAAAAAAACAAATAATTTATGAAAATGATATGTTGTAATTTGTGAAATGTAATTAGTTTGTTTGGTTTGGTTTGGTTTTTTAGGATTCACTTATCAAAAAATTAGAATTAGAACTATTTCGTACTTTTGTTTTGCACTGCATTATTTTAATATTATAAGCAATTTATTTAAGTATTATATACACCTAACATATGAACACTGGGAAAAAAAAAAAAAAAAGAACATGTGTGAAAAGAATCGTGAGAAAATAAAATGGCAACAATAAAAAAAATGTTAACCAATACGGTACATTTTCTATGTTGTTGTGTAATTATTGCTACAAATTTTGTAAAAACATGTATAAAAACAGGTCTTTCCAAAAAAGTACATAAAAATTGTTAATTGTAAATGTATTCACTCAACCCCCCCCCCCCCCCCCCCAAAAAAAAAAGAGAAAAAAAAAAAATACGGAAATGAAAAACAAACAATACAATTGTAGGCTTTTTGTACTTGAACACGGTGACTAATTTTGTACTTGAACATAGGTTTTGACATTGTTGGGTTTGGACAAAAATTTAAAAAAAAAAACAAAAAGGAGGGGTAAAAAGGTCATTTGACCTCTGCTAAGGCCACAAAATCACGTGATTGCAACATAGGGTAGGTGTGTAGGATAAAATTATAGGCTTTTTGGCTTTTTTAGTAATTTTTTGTCTTTTAGGCTAAAATAAGTGCTTGCCAAACGAGGCCTTAACCAACTAAACCATTTAAATAATTTTTGCATTACTCCAAATTCAAAATAAATATTTTTTATGAATGCACCCAACCGTACCCACATCCATTTCCTACTTTTTTTAGATTTTACTGTTTGACGTACCTGTATCATACCAGTACCAATACTCACACATGTACTCGTGCTTCATAGATGAAATCCTGTTCCACTTTTAGGATTCTCATTTTCACTAAAATCTCTTTACTTTTGCAGCAAATTAAAACTTACTGTGATGAGTAAATAAGATTAGATTAAAGGAGGTACCCATGGACATAGACATGACAAATGAAAAACCATCATCAAAATCTGTGTTGCAAGCTGGAAGGCCCACTCAAGACTCTAAACTAAGTGCCATAGGCATCTGTTATGATGTCATCATACCCATCCTTTATCACTCTCCACTTCTGCACCTTTATCTCTACCATTGTAATTGATGGTGCTAACCGAATTCTTTACTTGTTAATTTTTGTTCTGTTTCCTTCAGTCCTATTAAAGTTATCCATCCTTGGCTTCTTTTTTGCTTGAGTTGCTGCTATCAATTTCGTTCCATTCTCCTTGTTGTCTCCTGTTAAAGTGTACTAACTTTTTTGCTGCGCACTTTGTTTTGTAAAAATTATGATAGAAAGTAAGGCTGTGTTTGGTTGTGTTCCCAAACACATTTCCACCCACTCATTTGAGTGTGGTGTTTGTTTTGTGCTTTCAAATTATAATTCTACACCTACTTTTGAAACTTCTTTTGAAACTCTTTTTTAGGCAGGAAAATTTGGCTAACCCGGACGTCCCCTCGGACGTCCAGCCGGTTGATCGAAAAAATATTTGGGTTTTTTTTTTTTTCCCTCTCTTGGGCACCTGTTATTTCTATGTTGTGTATAAAATATATTTTCGGAATTTTTTAATTTTTATATGAGTTTTGAATAGAATTTTGGGTTGTGTGTTTAGTTATGAGTTGTAAATTTTTTAATCAAATTAGTTTTCTAATTTCAAAAACTCAAAGCTCAATTCAAAATTCAATTCAAAACTCATAACCAAACAAATTTTTCACATTCAAATCATAATTCGAAAACTCACAAACTCAAAATACAATTCTATTCTCAAATCATATTTAGAAAACTCTACTAAACGTTACCTAATTTTGAGGTTTTGGTTGCAACAAGAAAGTGAAAAATGTTTTGGGATTGTGTTTTTTATTCTATATTTTGATATTTTTAATCAAGTATGTGAGATAAAATGACGTTATGTGTAATTTACAGTGTCAAAAAAATATTTATAGTAATTATACAACAATATGTACATACAATAATAGTGTTATATACAATTATATAAGAAGTGTCCATTGAAAAGTAGCCAACACATATCCTATACCCTTGTCCGAGTGTTGGGTGTCCAACACTGTATTTGATTTATTTTGAAGAGTCCGTGTAGCATAGGTCATCTTTGATAGTATCTTTGATAGGATTCCACTATTTTTAATTTTTAGAGATTGCCGGAAAGTGTGTGATGTGATTTGTAGAAGGTTTGTTACTTTTGCATTTGCCTATTTAGTGTATTTGTTGTCCTTAATTTTTTCTTCTTTCTGAATAATATTGTATTTTTTTTTATTGCCCATTAAATAAAAAAATTCTTATGCTCATTAAAATCTCTTTGCTGATGGAGCAAACTAAAACCCTACATGGACTTTCAGATTGGGTGCACTGACAGTTTTGGTGCATATTCTGTTTGGGAAAAAAAATTGGTGGCAGAATGTATAGTATCCTGTCCCCCATATCCTATGCAATTTGCTTTTCTCTTACAGAATAATAAGAATAACATTTTTAATTTTTTTTGGGTCTTATTTAGAAGTTTGATTTTTATTTACTATTAACCTTTTTTTTTTTTTGTTAATTTTAATTTTTTCTAATTATTTTATCTTTACTCCATATGTATTTTGTTTGAAGGCGGAGGAAGCTGCTATTGCTGCATTGAAGAGAGCTCTTGGTGCTTTGAGCATTCATCTGGCTTCAAATACTTACCTGGTTGGTCATGCTGTGACCCTGGCTGACATTATCATGACATGTAACTTGTATCCGGGATTCACTAATGTCATGACTAAGAGCTTTACTGCTGAGTTCCCTCATGTTGAGAGATACTATTGGACCATGGTTAACCAACCAAATTTCAAAAAGGTAATGGGTGAGGTAAAACAGGCAGAGAAGATCATACCTGTTGTGTCTGCGAAGAAGCCTACTCAACCTAAAGAAGCTGCTAAATCAAAGCCCAAGGAGGAGCCAAAGAAAGAAGCCAAGAAAGAACCAGCAAAGCCCAAAGCAGAAGATGTTGAGGAAGAGGAGGCACCAAAGCCCAAAGCAAAGAATCCTCTTGATCTACTGCCCCCAAGTAAGATGATACTGGATGAGTGGAAGAGGCTGTACTCCAATACCAAGACCAACTTCCGCGAAGTTGCAATCAAAGGTATAAATTCAATTTTGCTGTACCTTTTTTTTTTATACAATAATCTAGACTAATATTTTAACTTTTTTTAGGGGGATAATTTACAGAGTGCATTTTTGTTACATAGGACATCAAATCATTTTGTTCTTTTCTATCTTAACTTGTGGAATACATCTAATTCTATGCACAAGTTGACATTTTTCACTATTTCACCAAATGATTTTATGCCTCCGATATATTATATATACTGCTATGATGTACTGCTGTCTGGCTGCCTAGGAAATCCATTTGACAATTTTTTTCTAGAATGGCAGAATCAACATGACTTTTAACTTCTGTTTTTCATCTAATTTGTGTTCATCTTTAAGTTTGGACAAAAAAGTTTCTATTCTAAATGGCTTCTTGTAGAGTGGACGGTAACGAAAACTCATTTTGAAATATACAATCAAGATGAAATTTTAGTTGACTAGGCATGTGTTTTTATTCTTTTGTTCGACAATCTCGTTGCTGTAAATGTGGCAGGCACATATTTTAATATTCACACATCTAATGAAGTTATATTCTTTGCAGGTTTCTGGGATATGTATGATCCTGAGGGATACTCTCTTTGGTTCTGTGATTACAAGTACAATGATGAGAACATGGTCTCATTTGTCACTATGAACAAGGTTGGTGGATTTCTTCAACGGATGGATCTGGCACGCAAGTATGCCTTTGGGAAGATGTTGGTGATTGGCTCTGAGCCCCCATTCAAGGTGAAGGGGCTGTGGCTTTTCCGGGGGCAGGAAATTCCTCAATTTATAATGGAAGAGTGCTATGACATGGAGCTCTATGATTGGAGGAAGGTCGACTTAACTGATGAAGCCCAGAAAGAGAGGTCAACCAGATGATAGAAGATCAGGAGCCCTTTGAGGGAGAGGCTCTTTTGGATGCCAAGTGCTTCAAGTGAAGATATGAAGAAAGCCCTCACAGTTACACCACGTTAGTTTTTTGTCATGTTGTCGTTGTTTCGGGTTGAGTTTATTTATGTTCTATTTCAAATAGTTGGAAAGCTAGCATTTTGAGGATTCAGGGATATAATAGGATAATTTATATTTCTGTCCTCTCTTTCGAGTATGTTTTTGACCTACTATAATTTTGTGACTGTCGAGTGACGAGTTATTTAGCATTGTTTTGCGGTATGTTGGATTTGGATAGTGAGTGATCCTTATTCTTGGATGACCTAGTTATTTTTGTCATCTCATTGTTTGATGGGTGATGAGGATTCCGATATGTGCCTTTATCTTTGGCATTTTTACCCTGTCAAAAACAGAAATGAAGTTGCAAAATATTTGCAGTTAAAACATGCACCCCCAAAAAAGTATTGTCAAATACAGTGGGATTAGGGGATCAACAAACAATCTCTCACATGAGAGTGGGTTATAAGGCATTGGATTATCTCGAACTTCTTAATGCTTAAATCTTTGATGCTTAGGTCTTTATGTAAAGTGTATATGGATTTATGTAAGTGTATATGGACTTGGGTATGAATTTCTTATTTGTTGTTGGTTTTGCTGAGAAGGGGGTTCTAGAATTTGAACCCAGCTTGTGAGGTGGATATCATAGTTCATTCTTAAATGGGTGCTACAGTTGTAGAACAGTTTGGGTTTAATGCACATCCTTAGAGAGAAAATTCTAGAAAAAAATTTATGTTAAAAAGAAATTGTAAATTTTGTTAGTTTGTATAATATTATCGTTTCTTTTAAGAAAGAGTTATCAATAACTCTTATTTTGTTTTGACCAGTTACTTTGAGTAAGTTTTATTTTATTTTATTTTATAAATTGTTCCTAAAATGTTTTATTTTCCGTGACATTATATTTTATTTTTATTTTACCGTTCTCCTTGAGATATGAACAAATAATTTCATAAAATTTTGAAAATCTTGGCTGGGTTGACAATTAATTTCCATAAGATCCATCCAAGCCAATATTAATGTCTTTAATTAGCCCAAGAAATTGAGTCTATGTGTTTGATTAGTATGATTATAGCATAGGATTAAAATTGTTGGTTTATGGACACAATTCTATATTTGATTGTAAATTTCATTAATCAGATTACATGTATAACGGACATTCAATTTGACAAAATTAGCGAACTTCTAATATTGAGAGGAGCTGGGGATTAGAATTTCAAATATGAAAAAAAAAATAATAATAATAAATAATTATCTCATTAATTTAATTGAAAAACTAATTATACACTATTTCATAAGATTATTAATTCTTTCATTATTAATCCTATTAAAATAAAGCTCTTTTGAAGAGAACATTAAACCCTTCAACTACAACATTGAATGAAAACTATGAAAGTGCGGCACCTTGCCTAAACCCTTTTTCTATTTTGAACACTATTGTAGGAGAGCCATTCCTCGTTCCAATTCATCCAGATTGGCCGAAACCATTTGGTTGATCATATTGGAGAATTTGATTAAAATTCTCACATAATAAAATTTTAATACATTAGGATTGTTTGGCATACATTATTTTAATCCATTTTTTTTTTAATCTTTTTATCTTTTTTAGATCACATCAATCAATATCTCCTCTCTACTTTTTTACACATCTTTTTATAAAAAGTTAAAAAGTGTACTTATTTAGAACATCCCAAACCACTCTTAAGAATAAATATACAAATTTTTCTTTGAAAAATTCAGCATGTACCACTATTATTAAAAATATCTTTGGTGAATAATTTAATATTTTAAACTTTAAATTGTTATAACTTTTAATTTAGATGTCATTTTTTAATAAAATTTATACTTTTAGAATCTTTTCGTTAAGATCTATCAAATAAGATCCATGTTAACCATTAAATTCTTTTAGAAGTAATAAATTTTTTACTGTCAAAATTAATGTCAACAGAAATTTTTTATTCTAATTCATAATAAATTTTACTATAAAATTTTTACATTTAAATAGTGAAATATCATCTTCACACTACGAATTCAATTGAAACACAATAATCAATTAAAAAATATATATCTTCATCAAAAAAAAAAAAAAAAATGATTTGTATATTATTTTCCCTTAAAAGAATATCCCAATCATATTCTCTTTCAATTCCATCCAGATCCAATCGAAGGAATAAAGACGAAAACAATGAACTCCCAATCTTGACTAGTCCGATTCCGAAGCAGACAACCCGACAACCCGTATAATGCGGCAAACTCAAGAAAAATTATTGGGGGTTATATGTTCATATTTTTTATTAATTATTACATATTATGTCTATTTGTACTTTTTAATTATTTAATACAAAATTATGAATTTTATTTTTTTTTATCAATCACAACATCTCTAAAGTACGGAGTGGCCGTACTCCAAAAACACTCAATAATTACTCCAAACCGACACTATTTGTGATCACATTTGTTGGTATCAAGTTTGCATTATAATTAGCTTTGTTGACAAATTTGAAATGCGGCATTTGATTTCTGACCTCATAATTAAACAAAATTTTAGGTTGACATCTAAGGAATTTAACTGTAGAGCAAATGAAAGAATAGATTTAGTCCAGTACTTACATATAAGAAGACAAAAATTATCACGGTCACTCGTTCATCCGGAGACACTCTGACGATCAAGTCAGTCAATAATCTCACAAAGATATCAGCACAAGCAAATCAATCAAAAGCGTACCTTAGACCCATTGGGTGATTTCTTTTATAGCTAGTAGTTCCCTTGTCCCTTAGAAGTAAGGCTGTGCAAAATATTGTCAAATTCGCTAAAACCGTACCGATTCGCATCAATCCGCACCGCTCTAACCGTTAACTGCGATTTAAACTTTAGAATTTATAATTCGTCAACCGAATCGTTCCGCTCCGCTACAATTAATACGTATATATTTTTTAACTTCTAATGAAATATCAATGCAAAAATAAATGTGAGAGAGATTTAAGATATGAAATTTATTACAAACTAGTAGTTATATATAAGAAACATATTATATAAAATTACTTTGTGTTATATGAAAAACCTAAGTGATTCGTGATTTGGCTCAAGATTAATTGGACTAGTTCCCAAACAATTAAAACTAACAATCTAAATCATCAAGCACGTACGAAAAAGATTTAGATTGTCGTTTTAAAAAACAATAAATTGACACAAACTATTTTTACTTAGAAAAAACCACAATTGGAGCACCTCCAATTGCGATTAAAAAAACAACGGGCGAAATGCCACAAATTAATCCACTATGAAGGACAGAAAAAATACAAAACAACCAAACAAATTACCCAAACACTGTCAATTTGTCTTCAACGATTTGTATTTCTTCCACCGCAACCTTCATCTCAGAATTGATTAGATTGATGTTGTTTCCACAACATCCACATTGACTCAACGATGCGCACAGTTTCGAACACCTTCGAACACTCTACGCTTGAATCTCCGGATTCCACCAAAGAAGAACACTCTTGAAGATGATCACTCAAACAACCCTTTGATGTGAATTGTCAAACCACGTGAGTTTAATACTCAAGCAAACATCAAAGGAAAACTAGTAAAATTGCCCCAAGAGAAAACCCTAGAGCCCTCAAAACAGATCTGGAAGCGTTAACCCTAAAACGGACTGAAACAAATATATATAGAAAACAGGGGCCGTGAAGGTCGCTCGAGCGAAGTCTCTCTCGCTCGAGCGAGGAACCAATTACGTGTGTATTCCTTAAGTGGCATCGCTCGAGCCAAGATTCCTTCGCTCAAGCGCAATCTTCCTCTCCAGTATATTTGTAGACATAGAAAACTTTTGGGAGCACAACTTCTTCGCTCAAGCCAGAACTTCTTCGCTCAAGCAAGCAAGATAAAACAATCAGGAAACTTACAACTCGATAAATAATGTTTGTTCGTGGGATTGACAAAACTAAGGGACCTAACAATCTCCCCCTTTGTCAAATCCCGGACAAAACATTCTAACACAATTTCCTAGCAAACACATGCACTAACTAAACAATCAACCAAAAAACAACTCATCTAAAACAACAGCCTTGAGGAAATATCCTACAAAAATATATAAACAAAACCATGGGAATAGATAGAGTAATTAATCAAAATAAAAAACCATAGATAGAGTGATTAATCAAAAACGAATCATATCAAGACATAATGAATCCAAACTGAATCAAAATCCCAAAAATTGATTAGTCCATTATCAAAATCCAATATCCGGTATCCTGTATTGCTCAAGACTATATACCCCAACCATTATGCTCATCACCTACATCAGACACCCCGATTCCTGACGAACCCCCTTTGACATGGGCTTGACTCTGTGAGACGGTCAGTTTGGTTACAGGTTTAATGGGAGAGGCAAACTCGTCATCATCAAAGGTGGGGACACCAAGGGATGTAAGAAACCGATTGCGGAAACACCCATAAGGGAGACCCAAAGACTTGCGACCCTTAAACACACTAATCATTTTGGAAACGATCATTTCAGACATGTCGATGGGAAGACAGTGGTCAATGCAATACAACACATAACCTTGATCTTGGATAATGTGAGAAGAATGAGAGGTAACATGGATGTTGGCACAAACTATGATATTTAGGAGACGGAAACGGGAAGAAGCTAATTTTGCTGAATGAGAGCCTCGGCGACCTAAGTTCGGGGAGTGCCACAAAGTTCAATGGCGACCATATCAAAATTAGCAAAGCTGCGGGTAAGAAATGGATAGTGACAATCTCAGACTTCGGGAAGATTAAGAAACCACCGAATGACTTCGTCATCAATGACCAGGGCTTTGTTACGAACCCAAGTGTGAAAAGAAAGGCTATCTCCTTGCGAATGGAGTGTATATTGTAATCGAATTCCGGGACCCAGCTAAGATTTTGTGGACTAGAGAAAAGAAAGACCTGGTCACCCCTAAAGCATCAAACAGAGACCGGATCAGAATAGACTCAAAGGTACTAGGATGGACATTACGTTCTAAGTGAACTTTCCGAGAAACAAAGAAATCCCGATAAAGGTTGGATTTTTCCCTGGATTGGAATTTGTCGGTATTAAAGTGGGGTGAGACATAGTGGTTTTACGACGTTTAAAGGACTTAGCCATGACTGACTGACAATAAGGAAAGACCACCACGACACCCCAACCCACCAAGACAGAACCAAGGAACACCCAAAGCCCAATAGCAACCCCAAAAGTAAATAAGAGAGCAAAGCACAAACCATTAGTGCAACAGGGTTAGAAAAACCAAAATTCACAAAACAGTAGCATTGTATCAAATACTGTAAGATTAGGGAAAGCATAGATACAATTCTAGGTCAGGTCCCAAAACTAAATAAATGCAACAGTAGAAAAGAAGTGTTGTAGCATGATGAGAGATATGAAGATAGTAGAATAAGGAAACCAACAGCAACACAATTCACTGAAAAAAAAAAAATCATAAAGTAGCAATTGAAACTCATGGCAAAACAAGGGTAAGTAAAAAATTAAAGCCCTAAAAACAAAACTCTAACAATAGAGAGACATAGCAAAAACCAAACTTCTAAACAAAATTAAAACCCTAGAAATATAAGGATGCAAGAGGGGGAAAAAAAATAGACAAGGACAAACAGACACAAAATAACAGAGACAAAATAAAATAAACAAAACTCTAATGTTGGAGTGAAGAACCCAAAAAACAGCATTCGAAGAAGAGAGAGAGAGTAGGGGAAACCACAAAAAAAAAAAGAAAAGAAAAAAAAGAAAAGAAAAAGAATCTCACCAGAAAATGAAGAAGGAGAAGCTTGATGGAGGAAAGAAACCTTCAAATCCAAGGATCACTGAGGGACGAGCAGCAATAGGGAGGAGACTGCCCTAGGAGAGAGAAATTAAATGAGCAAAATAGGGAAAATGGACTGAAGAAACGGAGTGGGAGTATTTAAACCACGATAGTGGCTTGAGCGAGAAGTTATTCGCTCAAGCTAAGACAGTTATGCGCACAAACATGCTCGATCCAAAACATTGTTGCTCGAGCCAGAAAAGCAAATTCTTAGAATCTGTGAAACCTACAAAAGTACTAGATTGAAGAATTTGTCGCTTGAGCGAAAGAAAAAACAAGGCTCAAAAAAAAAAAAAAACTCTTCTGAGCAGAATAAAGACACTCACACTGTCAAGTGGAACCTGGAACAAAAGGAGGTTAGCAAAATAGCAAGAATGTGATACTAAGGTGAGATAATCCACAAACCATGAAGCCCACAAACTTGCAATTTTGACAATATAAAGCACAATATTCATGAGCAAATCAGGTAAACATCAATCAATGAGCATAAGTGACATGAGAATACACAACTCAAAGAAAACCATGAGAGCTCACATAAGAAATGTGTGTATGTGCAATCCTTGAGAGGCCACAGAGCTAGAGTTAATCCTCGTAGGGATCAGATGGCTGCACCTCCGGCAAGAGTTACTGAACATCACTGAGAAAAGTCAAACCACTAGAAATTAAGGGTATTTGTTGAGTAAAAACGGAGACTCCCCCTCAATCAATGAGTCTTTATATATATATATTTTAATTTTGACTATACTTGCTTGTGAGCACTCACTGGTGGCATGCACACTCAAGAGTATGGAGACCAAACCAGAGAAGCATGAAATCAATAAGGATGACCTAATTGGTGCCTCTGCGGTAGCCTTTTCCTAATGCCTGGACTTCAATGAACTAAGGAAGGAACCGTGGAAGTGAAAAACGATGGTAGATGGTTAAAAGACTCAACATCACCCATGATATGCCAGTATAGGTGAATTCCTCTAAAAATCTATAAGAAACACTGTTAGTGGTCCATAGAGAACTTTGATCACTTGTGCGGAATCCCCTGCAACAGTTTATCTCAAGGATGTGTACAGAATAAGATCGTAAAGTCAATGAGCATGGGCATTTAGACTGAGCTATGAACAAAGAGGAACATAATCTTGCAAGCAGTATGAGGAGTGTTTATCTGAGTCTAAATGCTGAGATGACAAGAATCAATAACAAGGAGATTATAGCATCCAAGTACACATAAAGCCAATCACACTCACCCACTCAAGTAACAAGTCACACTCTAGTGACTGAGCACTACACCCAAGGTTTTTCTAAGGAACTCAAACCTAAGAAGATCAAAGGGTTTTGTAAAAATATTAGATTTTTGATGCTCAGTGGATACATGTTCAAGAACAACAAGGCCCTCTTCTACTAACTCTCGAATGAAATGATGACAAATATCAATGTATTTGGTGCGAGAGTGTTGGACATGATTTTTAGAAATGTTAATGGCACTTGTGTTATCATAGAAAAAAGGTGAGATTGTCTTGGTCTATACCATAATCATGAAACATTTGCTTCATCCACAACATTTGTGCACAACAACTTCCTGCGCAATGTACTCAGCCTCAACGGTCGAGAGAGAAATAGCATTTTGCTTTTTGCTATGCCACGCAACCAGATTATTCCCAAGGTAAAAACACCCCTCAGATGTACTCTTCCTATCATCAACACACCCTGCCCAGTTGGCATCAGAAAAACCAGTAATTTCGGCTGTAGTGTCGCTAGAAAACCAAACCCCAAACCCAGTGTCCCATTAACATACTTAATGATGCTTTTGACTGCAAAAGGATGAGACTTTTTAGGATTGGCTTGGTAACGGGCACAGACACCTACACTAAATGCAATGTCAGGACGACTAGCTGTGAGGTACAAAAGACTCCCTATCATACTCCTATAAAGGGTAGGATCAACATCAGTACTAGATGAATCTTTGGAAAGGTAAAGACTGGTGCTCATGGGAGTACGAGCATGTTTGGCCTACTCTAGACCGAACTTTGACACAAGGTTTTTGGCATAATTAGTCTGAGAAACAAACATACTTGAAGGAGACTGTTTAATTTGAAGACCTAAGAAATAAGACAACTCTCCCATCATGCTTATCTCAAACTCATGTGTCATGCAATCTGAAAAATATTTCACAAGATGATCAACAGTGGATCCAAATACAATATCATTAACATAAATTTGAGCAACAAGTATATGAGACTTAGGATGTTTCACAAATAAAGTCTTGTCCAAACTACCCCTTTGAAAATCATCATCAAGAAGAAAGGTAGTAAGTCTATCATACCAAGCCCGAGGGGCTTGTTTTAACCCATACAAAGCCTTGTCTAACTTGTAGACATGGTTTGGAAATTTTGGGTCCTCAAACCCTTTTGGTTGCTCAACATAAGCCTCTTCTTTCAAGTACCCATTTAGAAAGGCACTTTTCACATCCATTTGAAACAATTTGAACCCAAGAAAGCGTGCAACACGAAGTAAAATACGAATAGATTCGAGACGTGCAACTGGGGCAAACGTCTCATCATAGTCAACACCTCTACTTGAGTATAGCCTTCAGCAACCAACCTTGTTTTATTTCTAACCATAGTACCATTCTTATCAGATTTATTCTTAAAGATCCACTTGGTACCTATTACATTCTTGTCTCTAGGTCTGGGGACAAGAGTCCAAACATTGTTACGTTTAAATTGACTTAATTCTTCATGCATAGCATTGACCCAACTATTATCTAGTAAGGCCTCTTTTATATTCTTAGGTTCAATTAATGAAACATAACACATATAAGATACCTCCTCCCGAATTTGTCTTCGGGTTTCATTCGATCTAAGACACTTCTAATCACCTGTTGAGCCGGATGATTCAGTTTTACCCTTGCTGATGGTTTGAACTCTGAACTTGTAGTGACAGGAGCATCAGAAGTGGTGTCTCTTTGTGTACTCTTTGGACTCGGATTTACCTTAGAAGTTGGTGCTGGCTCACCTTCTTGAGCTTGGACCTCTGCTTCTCCTTGACTTTGTGGTTCAGTATCCAGGCTTGAAGACTCACCATTTTCTTCCTCATTTATTGTTGAAGTAGGAGAACCTATGTCATCTATAGCTACATTGATCGATTCCATTAAAGACAAAGTTTGCAAGTTATAGACACAAAAAGCTCTACTAGTCGTTGAATACCTTAGAAAAATACCTTCATCACTTTGGGAGTCAAATTTGCCCAAAGGCTCTCTATTTTGTGACTCATGTTTATTTATACTCTTTCTCTCGTCCTTTTCTGTGTTAAACATAGGTTGATTCTGCATCTCCATCCCTTTATGATATTTGTGTGGTTTTGCACTGCTTGTGGTTTGATTATTTCATTGCATTGTATATCATTCGCACTGTTTTGTTATATTGTGTATCATTTTGCATTTTGCACCTGAACTATGCTGGTTTGATTCCTTACAACGAGATACGTAGGCAGCCTGCAGGCACAACCATCTGTTTTCATATCTACATTTTGTTTATTTGTCTAAGTCTTTGGCCTTGTCAAAAATGGGTCGTCTCTGGGCTTTGACATTCACTCACGTCATTTCATGACTTTTGAGTTCTCTCAAAGAGGGGCAACTGTAGACACCCCATTTTTGACCGCCCTTAAGACTTGGGCG
>JAPPVO010000019.1:168095149-168171190 GCA_030407325.1 Camellia japonica | reverse complement strand
CAAACATGCCCGAGGTGAAGATGGAGGTCAACCAAGTGGTTCCAAAATAGTTCTAAGTACAAAGGCTCAAGGGTGAACTAACTCAAGATGACCTCGGCTACACACCAAGCAAGGAACAAAATCGAGCAAGCAATTACTTAAACAAAACAGGACAGGACAAGACTTGCAAAATAACATAACAAGGCAAGATCATACATGAATGTATGCAAGCATGGTTAAGCCAGAATGAGGGTTGTTACAACAACTCTTTTGAAAAATTAACTCTCAACTTGTTTCAAACACAACCAACAACTCCAAACAACCAAACTCAACTAACTACAAGATGAAAAGGGTATAAACAACAATTAAAAATATGAAATTCCGGATCTGAGAACATGAAAATGGTCGGGTCTAAATCGGAACCATTATATAAATTGTTGGTTATTTTAATAAATTATAATTATGATAAAATCAATGTATATTAATTGTATGTAGTGCATTATGATTTTTCATAATTAATAAATGTGCATTATATAAATTGTTGATACCATGTTATAATATTTAAGAGTGAGAGAATATTATATTATGTATATATTCAATATTGTGTTAAATAATTATGTAACAATGTATACAAGACTCCTTTATATAGGAGGAGAGAAACTTAAGTATAGTAATCTTAAGTATGGTAATAAATATAATATATGCCTCGTTTGGGAATAGATTATTTTAGTAACTTTTTAATTTTTTAGCTAAAATATGAGGCCAAAAAAATTAGTATGTGTGAAATGATTTTTTGGTTTTTTTTTTTAACAAAAAGATGTACAAAATTAGAAAGAAAATAGAAACTTTGACTTTTTGATATAGGTTGTTGACTTTTCAAAAAAAAATTTTAGTGACCTTTTGACTTTTAAGCTAAAATATTAATTTGTCAAACAAGGCAATAATATGTATGATAGACAAAATATATAATTGTTACATTCAGTAGTTGTTTGGGATATGCTATATAAGTGCACTTTTTTTAAAAGTAGAGAAAAAAATATGTATATTTGAGATAATTTTTTGACTTTTTACGAAAAGACGTGTAATACTCTTTTGACTTTTTGACTTTAACTTTTTGACTTTTTGGGTAGTTGAATTCAAAAGGCAAAATAATAATTTTGTTCCAGTGACTTTCTTACAAACTACTTTGAATAATATAGGCTCTGTTTGGTAGAGTTTTGGAACGTTAATTCCAGATTTTGATTTGCATATGGTGTTTGTTTTCAGTTTTCAAAAATTAATTGCACATTCACTTTTGAAAACTCTGCTCAAGGTGGGAAAATTTAGACTAACCGGTCATCCTACCGGTTGACCGGAACAGTACATTTTTTTTTATTATTTTTTTTTGCAATTGACACATGTTAATTTTTATATATTCAATAAAAAAATATTTTCTGAATTTTTAATTTTTTTTATGAGTTTTCAATAGAATTTTGAGTTGTGTGTTTGGTTATGAGTTGTAAGTTTTTGTATCAAATATCATATGTTACATCAAAAATTCTCCACTCAATTCAAAATTCTTTTCAAAACTCTCTTTAAAACTCATTCACTAAACAAATTTTTCATACTCAAATCATAATTCTAAAACTCATAAACTTAAAATACAATTCTATTCTCAAATCATATTTAGAAAACTCTACCAACCGCAACCATAGACTTTTTAACTTTTTAATTTTTTTTATGAGTTTTCAATAGAATTTTGAGTTGTGTGTTTGGTTATGAGTTGTAAGTTTTTGTATCAAATATCATATGTTACATCAAAAATTCTCCACTCAATTCAAAATTCTTTTCAAAACTCTCTTTAAAACTCATTCACTAAACAAATTTTTCATACTCAAATCATAATTCTAAAACTCATAAACTTAAAATACAATTCTATTCTCAAATCATATTTAGAAAACTCTACCAACCGCAACCATAGACTTTTTAACTTTTTTAATTTTTTTTGAGCTTTTTAACTTTTCAAAAATGATTTTCCCCCTGAATTTTTCTCCCCCGAATCCCCCGACTGCCTAAAACGACGTCGTTTTGGGCAGTTTCCATTTTTTTTTCTTCCCTCTAGTCTGAAATGCAGAGAGGGAGAGGGAGAGGGAGAGGGAGAGGGAGAGAAAGAGAAAGAGAGAAAGAGAAGAGATGGTCGAGGCCGTCGCGATCGCTGATCGCCGCGCCTCCGCCTCTGCCGATCGAGGGTTGAGGCCGTCCTTCGCAGCCCAGTTCTTCTTCTTCTTCCCGGTTGATGTTGGCCCCTCCAGTCCTTCTTCTTCCTTCTCTTCTTCTTCATTCTTCTTCCTTTTTCAGATTCGGGGGATTCGGGGAGAGGGGGCTCTTTCGAGCTACAGATCAGTTCTCTTAACTTTTTTAGTTTATTCTAAACAAAACCTTAACAGATGTCATTGAAGCTATGGCTGCCCTTAAAGCGGTTGTGTTTGCGATGGATTTGGGGCTTCAGGATATCCAATTGGAAGATTATTCGTTGACGATCGTTAATGTTGTCCAAGGACCATAATTTATTCTTTCTGCATTTGAGTATGATGTTAAAAAAGTGTAGGATTAATTTTTTAATTTTTTTTTGACTTTTTTTCAAAAAAACGTGTAAAAAAAGTAAAAAGATAATGTAATTCAAAATAAATTAAAAGTTGTCTTTTACTTTTAGCCATCTTTCTAAAAGAGGCCTTATAATGGTTTTAGCCCTTCACCCATAAGAAAAAAAAGAGTATTTTTATTTTTATTGGTTTTGTTTTTGTTTCAGATCTTATACTCAATGATAATGTGGAGCGAATAATAGGATTCAAATCTCATTGACTATTAAAAAGTTGTTTTTGGGTATGAAAAAGCTTTAATTCATGAATATTTTGTATTTATAAAGTTGCAACAAATTATTAAAATCTAAAATCAATCGTCTATAATTGTTATGGTAATTTAAAATAAATTATTATTAAATATAAAAGAAAAATATATTGATGTGACTTTTTAATCCAAAATTAAATAATATTTTTTTATATTTAATACATGTAAATGAGATAATCTGAATTTGTATTTTACGTATTTCTATCAAAATTGGAAAAATCCCTAAACTATACACATCACAAGTTGTTCGAGTCAATAGAATGATATTGACTTATTATAATTCTAATTCAACTAACTTTAAGTGTGATTTTATTGTCATAATTTAATTGAACGATAATTTACAAACATTTTATTGTGTGAGTCAAAAAAAAAATAAAAAAATAGACTCTATTTGGTAGAGCTTTGGAACTTTAGTTCCAGTTATTGGTTCTCACGTAGTATTTGTTTGCAGCTTTCAAAAATTAATTCTACGCTCACTTTTGAAAACTCGATCGAAGGCGGGAAAATTTGGGCTAACCGATCGTCCCACTGGTTGATCGGAACAGTGTATATATATATATTTTTTGCAATTGACACGTGTTAATTTTTATATATTCAACAAAAAATATTTTTTAATTTTTAAATTTTTTTATGAGCTTTAATAGAATTTTGAGTTGTTGGTTATGAGTTGTAAGTTTTTGTATCAAATATAATATGTCACATCAAAAATTCGTCACTCAATTCAAAACTCTTTTCAAAACTCATTTACTAACGTTGTGTTTGGTTGGAGGTTTTGGGAAGGGATTTGGAAAGGAAAGGAAAAAGGTGTGTAGAATTAGGTGAAATATAGACATATTTTATTCATATTTTACCTACCTTTTTCATTTCCTTTTTCAAATTCCTTAACCAAATGCAGCATAAACAAATTTTTCATACTCAAACCATAAATTTTACTGGTGGTCAAAGCTTGGGATTTGAAAGTGTGCTCGCTCGAAAGTCTCAAGTTCAAACATTTCAAATGTAAATAATTTCTTATGGTTAATCTATACAAGTGGACAGCAAGATTGATTTTCCGAATTAGACAGTCTAATGAATTAGATATGGAATTTTAAAAGTAAATTTCCAAAATTTGAAAGCCCAAGCCCAATGCAACACCTTAAATTGGGCCAATTCCAAATCAAAATCTAGTAATTAAAAATCAATAGACGATTCGTTAAGAGAGCACACATGTGTCTTTTTTGGGCCCATCACTCTCTACAAAACCCTAGCTTTCCTTCCCTTCTTATCTCTCTCTCTCACGCCCTCTTTCTCACTCACAAGTTGCTTCTGCTTTCGGAAGAACGCTCGTATTCTGAGGTCATCTCACTCTCTCTCTAACATACTTCTCATTTCAGCGTCTTTTGCTGCAAATTTCTCTCCATGTGTTCTGTAACTTTTTTGTGTGTGTTTTGTTTGCTGTTTTTGTTGTTGTTCAGATCTGATATCAAAAGCGAACGTTTTTCCGTTAAGCAATGGCGCTAGTAAGTCATACATGTTCTTCTTATTCATATTCAGTTATAAAAAGCATGATCGGATGTTGGGTGTGAAAGTGTAGTCTTTTGTGTGTGTAATTTTGGTGCTAGTTCGTGATTGGGATTTGAACTAAATTAAAATAACCAAACGGGATTTAAGAATCGCACGCAATTCTGATATTTATTTTTTTATTTTTATTTTTTATGTGAATTTCCTTACCTTTGTTCTGTTTGGTTCTTGATTAATGGTCTATTTTTGCAAGAACAAATTGGAATCTTATTACAGTTTTGCCAACCCCAACCTGTTAAATTTTTATGGGCTTTCTTCTCTTAATCCAGCTTCTTTATTTATTTATTTGTTTATTTTTCCCAATTACTAAATATGAACAGTGTTAGCTTTATAGTATTGATACTATTATCTATCAATCTATCTATACTTTTATATATAGGTGAAGGCTAGATCCATACTATTATATATGTGAATGCTAGGGTTGGTGTAAACGGTTCATTTTTTGAATTTTTTGAAGTAGTTTCATGGCCAGTTGGTCCCTTAATGTGTTTTTGTTTGTTTTTTTCGTTTCAAATCTCTCAACTTTTGATTTTCCAAATTCATTTCAATTTTCAGATTTTAAATTCAATCATATTACAATCTGATTTTTCTAAAACAAAATGATCATATGTGCATGCAACGGGTGTGCCATTATTTCAGTTTTTGTATGTGTAAAGAGTTTTAGGCCATACTTAGCCCAATGTAGTACAACTACAATTTCTAATCCAAAATGCTAGAGACCCCAACAGATTTACTAAAATTTTTATTAAATGTCTCACATGGTGCCATGTGAGTCCTATGCTGGTCCCACACCCACGTGACATTTGGTAGAAATTTTAATAAATCTTTTGGGGCCTCTAGCATTACTCATTTCTAATACAACATCTTGTTCTGTACCGGAATTGGTCGGTACATACCATTGTGTTGTGATGATGACGATGACCTGTGGCTTCAAACTTTGATGTCTTCAAAGCTCATACTGTCTTTCCATATCTTGAGTGTGATAACATGCTTTGGTTTTTTAATTGATAGTTGTCAGTAGTTTTTAATGCTTAATTTATTTATTTAATACTTTTTACCTATCATTCTAGCATGCTTTGATATATTTATTAATGCAATAACTTAACAATATTTGATATGTCAAATTTTACAATTAATGCAAATATTTTAAATAAATATGTAATATTTGGAGTAATAAATTTGAAACCTTATTCAGAAGATCACACTGATACTGTCACGTAGCATGCCAAGGATAAAAATGGTATGATAACTGGTACTTGATTTAGAACTTTGGTTGAAAGTGTATTACTATGGGTTTATGATCGTCTTTAATGTTTTTTTTTTTGGTTGAATGTGATTATGCGGGTTGGATTTCAAGGTCTATGCCATAGTCATCAACATATTGCAACTTGTTGCTTTTAAATTTGTTTAATGCTGCAGTGTCGAACAGAAAACTTCAATATTCTACTTTAATTTAGATCATAAATTGTTCTTTTGGGATATAGCTAAGAGTTTTCATCATTTTATTATATAAAGATCTGATTTATGTTTTTATTTCTTCAATAGTGTATATTGCAATGTGGGCAGATCTTTGTTATTTTAGTTACAACAGTAGAAGTTTTTGGAGGAACTTGGACCCTTAAGATAGTTAGTTGTATAAAGAGCTGGTCAAGTTTAGCAGAGTGGATTATGTAGAAGTCCCATCTTGCTTGGTTTGGACATGGATAGAGTTTTAGTCATTTTAAAGCTTGATTCGAGGTTTAGAATCTTTTTCAATCTTTGTTCAGTTCATAAGTTGGATCATAATAATTTTAAAGCTTGCCCATGGGTCTTCTTGTATTTTGAGCAATTGCATTTTGTGGATTTTGACCTGTCTTGTTTACATTTTAGCACATATTCTTTTGAGCTTTATTCTAGGTTTCCTGGTTCTAAACTTGAAGTTTATGTTTGAAGCTAAAATGTGTATATGTCAACAAACACAATTCAATGACTAATTTTCTGTATACTATTCAACTGTCTTTAATGGGAAGGAAGAGTTTTTGTCATTTGAAGATTTGGAGATCAAATTCTCGTTTGTTATACCAATTAGTGCATGCTCATTCACAATGGAACTATCAAAATTGTGATGGGAAAAAATTATTTTCTATGCATTGAAGGATTTCATGTTGAGTAGTTAGACTCCCATCCATCGGTATAATCATTTGAGTGACAATTGGTTCCTCCTTTATTTTTTTTTTAATAAATAAAATGTATTTGATTTTCTGGTCTATTTTGTAGGTCTTGCATGCAGGGAAAACAAACCAAAATGCTTACAAGGCAGTTATTGCTGCTGAGTACAGTGGTGTCAAAGTTGAATTGACTCCGAATTTTGAGATGGGGGTGTCAAATAAAACCCCAGAGTTCATTAAGATGAACCCTATTGGAAAGGTAAAAAGTTGCGAGTGGAGAAAAATGATTCATGTAGCCGATTCCATTTGATGGGATTCAAGGCTTGGTTTGGTTTAGATGTTCAGTTTATTTATTTCATTGTAACAGTTGTTTTATTGATGTATAGGTTCCTGTACTGGAAACTCCTGATGGTCCCATTTTTGAAAGCAATGCCATAGCACGTTATGGTTAGACTACATTCTTGTTTCTATTTATTTATATGTAAAATAAATCCTCTGGTGGTTATAGTTGGACTAACTATTTTGTCTTGGTTCCTGCAGTTACTCGCTTGAAGTCTGACAATCCTCTTTATGGATCTTCATTAATAGAATATGTAGGTTATGTTGCTCTCCTTGGTTTCATATTTTTTCTTGTCAAAAATGTTATTTGTTTCTATTCAAAGGATTTTCATTTGTTAATCTCATGTCAGTAGTCTCAATTTTTTTTTTTTTTTTTTTTTTTTTTTGAGTTCACCCGCATCTGCATGAAAGATGAAATTTACCATGTTCTTTGCACTTAAGATTGTAATTAGTTTGTCCTTTTCTAGGCCCTTATTGAGCAATGGATTGACTTTGCATCGATGGAGATTGGTGCAAATATTTCAAAATGGTTGTATCCAAGAATGGGATTTTTTGTTCACCTTCCTCCGGTGAGTTAATTTTGTCTTCTTTTCTTGTTGATAGCATTTTCTTCATTTGCTGGTGTGCTATTTTGACACTGCATGAAAACAAAATGTCTCAGCATGATTGTGTGTTTTATATAGAGTTAGAAATGTAACCATGTACTTCTCTGGGTTTGGTAGCCTTTTATCGGGTCATTTTACTTGCATTGGATCACATCTAACACACTTTGTTTGGAATTGGACTTTGGAGTGAGAATAAATTAATCAGATAAATAATGAATAGAAATGAATAACTTGTCTTTATCTGATTTTATTGGAAAGTGAAAGAAAGTAGGCAGTGTATTGTCAGTTTTCTCTACACCTTTTATTTTAATAAATAAGTGGTGGCAGAATTTCAAGTATTAAATTCTACGAAGTATGGTTACTTCAAGAAACATGTACTGGGTATTATTGATACTTTGTATGTGTATTGGGTAAACAAAGCACATACCTAAATTTTTCTTCTTAATTTTTGCAATATCCTAGATGTGCCTAGTAGATATCCAAATCGTACCTTAACCAAGATACTATTTTCTTCTATATAGGGTGAAGTTAGTTTTATTGGACTTTTTTTTTAATGTTTAGCTTAGCATGGATTTAAAATTAAGTTTTGATCTGTAAGTATTTAATACGATGACATTTAATTTTGGTTTATACTTTGGGCATTAATGTGAATTGTAAATTGGATCTTAGGTTTCGTTTGGGAACATGTTTTTTTAGTAACTTTTTAGCTTTTTGGCTAAAATATGATGTAAAAAAAATTGTATGTTTGGGAAGAACTTTTTGACTTTTTACGAAAAGATGTGTAATAAAATAATATAAATAAAGTAAAAAAGAGTAAATCGACATTTTTGCCCTTCAATATTGTTGTTCAATCCGTCATTGTGACTTCACCTGACCGAAGTGATGCAGCAGAAATTATTGCAGCATGTCAGCTATATAGGCTTAGGTGATATGGGGAAATGAACACATATTGATACCTTGACCCATTTTTTTATGTAAAAAAAAAAAATAATAATCTACAAATTGGACTTCACCAATTTTGTTATTTGGAAAAAAGTCATACAAAAAAAAAAAAAAATTTATTGCAATTTGATTGAAGAAAATGTTTTGTTATAAATTGTGGGATGTAATAATTGTATTAATTTTTTTTTTCAAAAAGTCTTTTCAAAACTCATTACAAAATAATTTTCACAACTTCGCTGATAATTGTACATCTGTCCAAAATCTTCATTAAAAACTCACGAACACATCAATACCAAAACAAATGCAAAACGCTATTTTCCCCAAAAAATATATAAAAAGAAATCAAATATTGGACTTTACCAATTTGGTATTCCGACAAAATTTCCCAATAAAAAAAAAAACAAATAATTTATGAAAATGATATGTTGTAATTTGTGAAATGTAATTAGTTTGTTTGGTTTGGTTTGGTTTTTTAGGATTCACTTATCAAAAAATTAGAATTAGAACTATTTCGTACTTTTGTTTTGCACTGCATTATTTTAATATTATAAGCAATTTATTTAAGTATTATATACACCTAACATATGAACACTGGGAAAAAAAAAAAAAAAAGAACATGTGTGAAAAGAATCGTGAGAAAATAAAATGGCAACAATAAAAAAAATGTTAACCAATACGGTACATTTTCTATGTTGTTGTGTAATTATTGCTACAAATTTTGTAAAAACATGTATAAAAACAGGTCTTTCCAAAAAAGTACATAAAAATTGTTAATTGTAAATGTATTCACTCAACCCCCCCCCCCCCCCCCCCAAAAAAAAAAAGAGAAAAAAAAAAAATACGGAAATGAAAAACAAACAATACAATTGTAGGCTTTTTGTACTTGAACACGGTGACTAATTTTGTACTTGAACATAGGTTTTGACATTGTTGGGTTTGGACAAAAATTTAAAAAAAAAAACAAAAAGGAGGGGTAAAAAGGTCATTTGACCTCTGCTAAGGCCACAAAATCACGTGATTGCAACATAGGGTAGGTGTGTAGGATAAAATTATAGGCTTTTTGGCTTTTTTAGTAATTTTTTGTCTTTTAGGCTAAAATAAGTGCTTGCCAAACGAGGCCTTAACCAACTAAACCATTTAAATAATTTTTGCATTACTCCAAATTCAAAATAAATATTTTTTATGAATGCACCCAACCGTACCCACATCCATTTCCTACTTTTTTTAGATTTTACTGTTTGACGTACCTGTATCATACCAGTACCAATACTCACACATGTACTCGTGCTTCATAGATGAAATCCTGTTCCACTTTTAGGATTCTCATTTTCACTAAAATCTCTTTACTTTTGCAGCAAATTAAAACTTACTGTGATGAGTAAATAAGATTAGATTAAAGGAGGTACCCATGGACATAGACATGACAAATGAAAAACCATCATCAAAATCTGTGTTGCAAGCTGGAAGGCCCACTCAAGACTCTAAACTAAGTGCCATAGGCATCTGTTATGATGTCATCATACCCATCCTTTATCACTCTCCACTTCTGCACCTTTATCTCTACCATTGTAATTGATGGTGCTAACCGAATTCTTTACTTGTTAATTTTTGTTCTGTTTCCTTCAGTCCTATTAAAGTTATCCATCCTTGGCTTCTTTTTTGCTTGAGTTGCTGCTATCAATTTCGTTCCATTCTCCTTGTTGTCTCCTGTTAAAGTGTACTAACTTTTTTGCTGCGCACTTTGTTTTGTAAAAATTATGATAGAAAGTAAGGCTGTGTTTGGTTGTGTTCCCAAACACATTTCCACCCACTCATTTGAGTGTGGTGTTTGTTTTGTGCTTTCAAATTATAATTCTACACCTACTTTTGAAACTTCTTTTGAAACTCTTTTTTAGGCAGGAAAATTTGGCTAACCCGGACGTCCCCTCGGACGTCCAGCCGGTTGATCGAAAAAATATTTGGGTTTTTTTTTTTTTTCCCTCTCTTGGGCACCTGTTATTTCTATGTTGTGTATAAAATATATTTTCGGAATTTTTTTAATTTTTATATGAGTTTTGAATAGAATTTTGGGTTGTGTGTTTAGTTATGAGTTGTAAATTTTTTAATCAAATTAGTTTTCTAATTTCAAAAACTCAAAGCTCAATTCAAAATTCAATTCAAAACTCATAACCAAACAAATTTTTCACATTCAAATCATAATTCGAAAACTCACAAACTCAAAATACAATTCTATTCTCAAATCATATTTAGAAAACTCTACTAAACGTTACCTAATTTTGAGGTTTTGGTTGCAACAAGAAAGTGAAAAATGTTTTGGGATTGTGTTTTTTATTCTATATTTTGATATTTTTAATCAAGTATGTGAGATAAAATGACGTTATGTGTAATTTACAGTGTCAAAAAAATATTTATAGTAATTATACAACAATATGTACATACAATAATAGTGTTATATACAATTATATAAGAAGTGTCCATTGAAAAGTAGCCAACACATATCCTATACCCTTGTCCGAGTGTTGGGTGTCCAACACTGTATTTGATTTATTTTGAAGAGTCCGTGTAGCATAGGTCATCTTTGATAGTATCTTTGATAGGATTCCACTATTTTTAATTTTTAGAGATTGCCGGAAAGTGTGTGATGTGATTTGTAGAAGGTTTGTTACTTTTGCATTTGCCTATTTAGTGTATTTGTTGTCCTTAATTTTTTCTTCTTTCTGAATAATATTGTATTTTTTTTATTGCCCATTAAATAAAAAAATTCTTATGCTCATTAAAATCTCTTTGCTGATGGAGCAAACTAAAACCCTACATGGACTTTCAGATTGGGTGCACTGACAGTTTTGGTGCATATTCTGTTTGGGAAAAAAAATTGGTGGCAGAATGTATAGTATCCTGTCCCCCATATCCTATGCAATTTGCTTTTCTCTTACAGAATAATAAGAATAACATTTTTAATTTTTTTTGGGTCTTATTTAGAAGTTTGATTTTTATTTACTATTAACCTTTTTTTTTTTTTGTTAATTTTAATTTTTTCTAATTATTTTATCTTTACTCCATATGTATTTTGTTTGAAGGCGGAGGAAGCTGCTATTGCTGCATTGAAGAGAGCTCTTGGTGCTTTGAGCATTCATCTGGCTTCAAATACTTACCTGGTTGGTCATGCTGTGACCCTGGCTGACATTATCATGACATGTAACTTGTATCCGGGATTCACTAATGTCATGACTAAGAGCTTTACTGCTGAGTTCCCTCATGTTGAGAGATACTATTGGACCATGGTTAACCAACCAAATTTCAAAAAGGTAATGGGTGAGGTAAAACAGGCAGAGAAGATCATACCTGTTGTGTCTGCGAAGAAGCCTACTCAACCTAAAGAAGCTGCTAAATCAAAGCCCAAGGAGGAGCCAAAGAAAGAAGCCAAGAAAGAACCAGCAAAGCCCAAAGCAGAAGATGTTGAGGAAGAGGAGGCACCAAAGCCCAAAGCAAAGAATCCTCTTGATCTACTGCCCCCAAGTAAGATGATACTGGATGAGTGGAAGAGGCTGTACTCCAATACCAAGACCAACTTCCGCGAAGTTGCAATCAAAGGTATAAATTCAATTTTGCTGTACCTTTTTTTTTTATACAATAATCTAGACTAATATTTTAACTTTTTTTAGGGGGATAATTTACAGAGTGCATTTTTGTTACATAGGACATCAAATCATTTTGTTCTTTTCTATCTTAACTTGTGGAATACATCTAATTCTATGCACAAGTTGACATTTTTCACTATTTCACCAAATGATTTTATGCCTCCGATATATTATATATACTGCTATGATGTACTGCTGTCTGGCTGCCTAGGAAATCCATTTGACAATTTTTTTCTAGAATGGCAGAATCAACATGACTTTTAACTTCTGTTTTTCATCTAATTTGTGTTCATCTTTAAGTTTGGACAAAAAAGTTTCTATTCTAAATGGCTTCTTGTAGAGTGGACGGTAACGAAAACTCATTTTGAAATATACAATCAAGATGAAATTTTAGTTGACTAGGCATGTGTTTTTATTCTTTTGTTCGACAATCTCGTTGCTGTAAATGTGGCAGGCACATATTTTAATATTCACACATCTAATGAAGTTATATTCTTTGCAGGTTTCTGGGATATGTATGATCCTGAGGGATACTCTCTTTGGTTCTGTGATTACAAGTACAATGATGAGAACATGGTCTCATTTGTCACTATGAACAAGGTTGGTGGATTTCTTCAACGGATGGATCTGGCACGCAAGTATGCCTTTGGGAAGATGTTGGTGATTGGCTCTGAGCCCCCATTCAAGGTGAAGGGGCTGTGGCTTTTCCGGGGGCAGGAAATTCCTCAATTTATAATGGAAGAGTGCTATGACATGGAGCTCTATGATTGGAGGAAGGTCGACTTAACTGATGAAGCCCAGAAAGAGAGGTCAACCAGATGATAGAAGATCAGGAGCCCTTTGAGGGAGAGGCTCTTTTGGATGCCAAGTGCTTCAAGTGAAGATATGAAGAAAGCCCTCACAGTTACACCACGTTAGTTTTTTGTCATGTTGTCGTTGTTTCGGGTTGAGTTTATTTATGTTCTATTTCAAATAGTTGGAAAGCTAGCATTTTGAGGATTCAGGATATAATAGGATAATTTATATTTCTGTCCTCTCTTTTGAGTATGTTTTTGACCTACTATAATTTTGTGACTGTCGAGTGACGAGTTATTTAGCATTGTTTTGCGGTATGTTGGATTGGATAGTGAGTGATCCTTATTCTCGGATGACCTAGTTATTTTTGTCATCTCATTGTTTGATGGGTGATGAGGATTCTGATATGTGCCTTTATCTTCGGCATTTTTATCCTGTCAAAAACAGAAATGAAGTTGCAAAATATTTGCAGTTAAAACATGCACCCCCAAAGAAGTATTGTCAAATACAGTGGGATTAGGGGATCAACAATCTCACATGAGAGTGGGTTATAAGGCATTGGATTATCTAGAACTTCTTAATGCTTAAATCTTTGATGCTTAGGTCTTTATGTAAAGTGTATATGGATTTATGTAAAGTGTATATGGACTTGCTTGGGTGTGAGTTTCTTATTTGTTGTTGGTTTTGCTGAGAAGGGGGTTCTAGAATTTGAACCCAGCTTGTGAGGTGGATATCATAGTTCATTCTTAAATGGGTGCTACAGTTGTAGAACAGTTTGGGTTTAATGCACATCCTTAGACAGAAAATTCTAGAAAAAATTTATGTTAAAAGAAATTGTAAATTTTGTTAGTTTGTATAATATTATCGTTTCTTTTAAGAAAAAGTTATCAATAACTCTTATTTTGCTTTGACCAATTACTTTGAGTAAGTTTTATTTTATTTTATTTTATAAATTGTTCCTAAAATGTTTTATTTTCCGTAACATTATATTTTATTTTTATTTTACCTTTCTCCTTGAGATATGAACAAATGATTTCATAAATTTTTGAAAATCTTGGCTGGGTTGACAATTAATTTCCATAAGATCCATCCAAGCCAATATTAATGTCTTTAATTAGCCCAAGAAATTGAGTCCATGTGTTTGATTAGTATGATTATAGCATAGGATTAAAATTGTTAGTTTATGGACAATTCTATATTTGATTGTAAATTTCATTAATCAGATTACATATATAACGGACATTCAATTTGACAAAATTGGCGAACTTCTAATATTGAGAGGGGCTGGGGATTAGAATTTCAAATATGAAAAAAAAAATAATAATAATAAATAATTATCTCATTAATTTAATTGAAAAACTAATTATACACTATTTCATAAGATTATTAATTCTTTCATTATTAATCCTATTAAAATAAAGCTCTTTTGAAGAGAACATTAAACCCTTCAACTACAACATTGAATGAAAACTATGAAAGTGCGGCACCTTGCCTAAACCCTTTTTCTATTTTGAACACTATTGTAGGAGAGCCATTCCTCGTTCCAATTCATCCAGATTGCCGAAACCATTTGGTTGATCATATTGGAGAATTTGATTAAAATTCTCACATAATAAAATTTTAATACATTAGGATTGTTTGGCATACATTATTTTAATCCATTTTTTTTTTAATCTTTTTATCTTTTTTAGATCACATCAATCAATATCTCCTCTCTACTTTTTTACACATCTTTTTATAAAAAGTTAAAAAGTGTACTTATTTAGAACATCCCAAACCACTCTTAAGAATAAATATACAAATTTTTCTTTGAAAAATTCAGCATGTACCACTATTATTAAAAATATCTTTGGTGAATAATTTAATATTTTAAACTTTAAATTGTTATAACTTTTGATTTAGATGTCATTTTTTAATAAAATTTATACTTTTAGAATCTTTTCATCAAGATCTATCAAATAAGATCCATATTAACCATTAAATTCTTTTAAGAGTAATAAATTTTTTACCGTCAAAATTAATGTCAACAGTAAAATTTTATTCTCATTCATAATAAATTTTACTATAAATTTTTCACATTTAAATAGTGAAATGCCATCTTCACACTACGAATTCAATTGAAACACAATAATCAATTAAAAAATATATATCTTCATCAAAAAAAAAAAAAAAAATGATTTGTATATTATTTTCCCTTAAAAGAATATCCCAATCATATTCTCTTTCAATTCCATCCAGATCCAATCGAAGGAATAAAGACGAAAACAATGAACTCCCAATCTTGACTAGTCCGATTCCGAAGCAGACAACCCGACAACCCGTATAATGCGGCAAACTCAAGAAAAATTATTGGGGGTTATATGTTCATATTTTTTATTAATTATTATATATTATGTCTATTTGTATTTTTTAATTATTTAATACAAAATTATGAATTTTATTTTTTTCATCAATCACAACATCTCTAAAGTACGGAGTGGCGGTACTCCAAAAACACTCAATAATTACTCCAAACCGACACTATTTGTGATCACATTTGTTGGTATCAAGTTTGCATTATAATTAGCTTTGTTGACAAATTTGAAATGCGGCATTTGATTTCTGACCTCATAATTAAACAAAATTTTAGGTTGACATCTAAGGAATTTAACTGTAGAGCAAATGAAAGAATAGATTTAGTCCAGTACTTGCATATAAGAAGACAAAAATTATCACGGTCACTCGTTCATCCAGAGACACTCCGACGATCAAGTCAGTCAATAATCTCACAAAGATATCAGCACAAGCAAATCAATCAAAAGCGTACCTTAGACCCATTGGGTGATTTCTTTTATAGCTAGTAGTTCCCTTGTCCCTTAGAAGTAAGGCTGTGCAAAATACTGTCAAATTCGCTAAAACCGTACCGATCCGCATCGATCCGCACCGCTCTAACCGCTAACCGCGGTTTAAACTTTAGAATTTATAATCCGCCAACTGAACCGTTCCGCTCCGCTATAATTAATACGTATATATTTTTTTAACTTCTAATGAAATATCAATGCAAAAATAAATGTGAGAGAGATTTAAGATATGAAATTTATTACAAACTAGTAGTTATATATAAGAAACATATTATATAATATTACTTTCTGTTATATGAAAAACCTAAGTGATTCGTGATTTGACTCAAGATTAATTGGACCAGTTCCCAAACAATTAAAACTAACAATCTAAATCATCAAGTACGTACGAAAAAGATTTAGATTGTCGTTTTAAAAAACAATAAATTGACACAAACTATTTTTACTTAGAAAAAACCACAATTGGAGCACCTCCAATTGCGATTAAAAAAATCACGAGCGAAATGCCACAAATTAATCCACTATGAAGGACAGAAAAAATACAAAACAACCAAACAAATTACCCAAACACTGTCAATTTGTCTTCAACGATTTGTATTTCTTCCACCGCAACCTTCATCTCAGAATTAATTAGATTGATGTTGATTCCACAACATCCACATCGACTCAACGACTGTGCACAGCTTCGAACACCTTTGAACACTCTACACTTGAATCTCCTGATTCCACAAAAGAAGAACACTCTTGAAGATGATTACTCAAACAACCCTTTGATGTGAATTGTCAAACCATGTGAGTTTAATACTCAAGCAAACATTAAAGGAAAACTAGTAAAATTGCCCCAGGAGAAAACCCTAGAGCCCTCAAAACAGATTTGGAAGCGTTAACCCTAAAACGGACCGAAACAAATATATATAGAAAACAGGGGCCGTGAAGGTCGCTCGAGCGAAGACTCTCTCGCTCGAGCGAGGAACCAATTACGCTTGTATTCCTTAAGTGGCATCGCTCGAGCCAAGATTTCTTCACTCAAGCGCACAATCTTTCTCCCCAGTATATTTGTAGACATAGAAAACTTCTGGGAGCACAACTTCTTCGCTCAAGCCAGAACTTCTTTGCTAAAGCAAGCAAGACAAAACAATCAAGAAACTTACAACTCGATAAATAATGTTTGTTTGTGGGATTGACAAAACTAAGGGACCTAACAATCTCTCCCTTTGTCAAATCCCGGACAAAACATTCTAACACAATTTCCTAGCAAACACATGCACTAACTAAACAATCAACCAAAAAACAACTCATCTAAAACAACAGCCTTGACGAAATATCCTACAAAAATATATAAACAAAACCATGGGAATAGATAGAGTAATTAATCAAAATAAAAAACCATAGATAGAGTGATTAATCAAAAACGAATCATATCAAGACATAATGAATCCAAATTGAATCAAAATCCCAAAATCCCAAAAATTGATTAGTCCATTATCAAAATCCAATATCCGGTATCCTGTATTGCTCAAGACTATATACCCCAACCATCATGCTCATCACCTGCATCAGACACCCCGATTCCTGACGAACCCCCTTTGACATGGGCTTGACTCTGTGAGACGGTCAGTTTGGTTACAGGTTTAATGGGAGAGGCAAACTTGTCATGATCAAAGGTGGGGACACCAAGGGATGTAAGAAACCGATTGAGGAAACACCCATAAGGGAGACCCAAAGACTTGCGACCCTCAAACACACTAATCATTTTGGAAACGATCATTTCAAACATGTCGATGGGAAGACAGTGGTCAATGCAATACAACACATAACCTTGATCTTGGATAATGTGAGAAGAATGAGAGGTAACATGGATGTTGGCACAAACTATGATATTTAGGAGACGGAAACGGGGAAGAAGCTAATTTTGCTGAATGAGAGCCTCGGCGACCTAAGTTCGGGGAGTGCCACAAAGTTCAATGGCGACCATATCAAAATTAGCAAAGCTGCGGGTAAGAAATGGATAGTGACAATCTCAGACTTCGGGAAGATTAAGAAACCACCGAATGACTTCGTCATCAATGACCAGGGCTTTGTTACGAACCCAAGTGTGAAAAGAAAGGCTATCTCCTTGCGAATGGAGTGTATATTGTAATCGAATTCCGGGACCCAGCTAAGATTTTGTGGACTAGAGAAAAGAAAGACCTGGTCACCCCCTAAAGCATCAAACAGAGATCGGATCAGAATAGACTCAAAGGCACTAGGATGGACATTACGTTCTAAGTGAACTTTTCGAGAAACAAAGAAATCCCGATAAAGGTTGGATTTTTCCCTGGATTGGAATTTGTCGGTATTAAAGTGGGGTGAGACATAGTGGTTTTACGACGTTTAAAGGACTTAGCCATGACTGACTAACAATAAGGAAAGACCACCACGACACCCCAACCCACCAAGACAGAACCAAGGAACACCCAAAGCCCAATAGCAACCCCAAAAGTAAATAAGAGAGCAAAGCACAAACCATTAGTGCAACAGGGTTAGAAAAACCAAAATTCACAAAACAGTAGCATTGTATCAAATACTGTAAGATCAGGGAAAGCATAGATACAATTCTAGGTCAGGTCCCAAAACTAAATAAATGCAACAGTAGAAAAGAAGTGTTGTAGCATGATGAGAGATATGAAGATAGTAGAATAAGGAAACCAACAACAACACAATTCACTGAAAAAAAATCATAAAGTAGCAATTGAAACTCATGGCAAAACAAGGGTAAGTAAAAAATTAAAGCCCTAAAAACAAAACTCTAACAATAGAGAGACATAGCAAAAACCAAACTTCTAAACAAAATTAAAACCCTAGAAATATAAGGATGCAAGAGGGGGAAAAAAAAATAGACAAGGACAAACAGATGCAAAATAACAGAGACAAAATAAAATAAACAAAACTCTAATATTGGAGTGAAGAACCCAAAAAACAGCATTCGAAGAAGAGAGAGAGAGAGTAGGGGAAACCACAAAAAAAAAAAGAAAAGAAAAAAAAGAGAAAAGAATCTCACCAGAAAATGAAGAAGGAGAAGCTTGATGGAGGAAAGAAACCTTCAAAGCCAAGGATCACTGAGGGACGAGCAGCAATAGGGAGGAGAATGCCCTAGGAGAGAGAAATTAAATGAGCAAAATGGGGAAAAATGGACTGAAGAAACGGAGTGGGAGTATTTAAACCACGATAGGTGGCTTGAGCGAGAAGTTATTCGCTCAAGCTAAGACACTTATGCGCACAAACATGCTCGAGCCAAAACATTGTTGCTCGAGCCAGAAAAGCAAATTCTCAGAATCTGTGAAACCTACAAAAGTACTAGATTGAAGAATTTGTTGCTCGAGCGAAAGAAAAAACAAGGCTCCAAAAAAAAAAACTCTTCTGAGCAGAATAAAGACACTCACACTGTCAAGTGGAACCTGGAACAAAAGGAGGTTATCAAAATAGCAAGAATGTGATACTAAGGTGAGATAATCCACAAACCATGAAGCCCACAAACTTGCAATTTTGACAATATAAAGCACAATATTCATGAGCAAATCAGGTAAACATCAATCAATGAGCATAAGCGACATGAGAATACACAACTCAAAGACAACCATGAGAGCTCACATAAGAAATGTGTGTATGTGCAATCCTTGAGAGGCCACAGAGCTAGAGTTAATCCTCGTAGGGATCAGATGGATGCACCTCCGGCAAGAGTTACTGAATATCACTGAGAAAAGTCAAACCACTAGAAATTAAGGGTATTTGTTGAGTAAAAACGGAGGCTCCCTCTCAATCAATGAGTCCTTATATATATATATATAATATTTTAATTTTGACTATACTTGCTTGTGAGGACTCACTGGTGGCATGCACACTCAAGAGTATGGAGACCAAACCAGAGAAGCATGAAATCAATAAGGATGGCCTAATTGGTGCTTCTGAGGTAGCCTTTTCCTAATGCCTGGACTTCAATGAACTGAGGAAGGAACCGTGGAAGTGAAAAACGATGGTAGATGGTTAAAAGACTCAACATCACCCATGATATGCCAGTATAGGTGAATTCCTCTAAAAATCTATAAGAAACACTGTTAGTGGTCCATAGAGAACTTTGATCACTTGTGCGGAATCCCCTACAACAGTTTATCTCAAGGATGTGTACAGAATAAGATTGTAAAGTCAATGAGCATGGGCATTTAGACTGAGCTATGAACAAAGAGGAACATAATCTTGCAAGCAGCATGAGGAATGTTTATCTGAGTCTAAATGCTGAGATAACAGGAATCAATAACAATGAGATTATAGCATCCAAGTACACATAAAGCCAATCACACTCACCCACTCAAGTAACAAGTCACACTCTAGTGACTGAGCACTACACCCAAGGTCTTTCTAAGGAACTCAAACCTAAGAAGATCAAGGGGTTTTGTAAAAATATAAGGTTTTTGATGCTCTGTGGGTACATGTTCAAGAACAACAAGGCCCTCTTCCACTAACTCTCGAATGAAATGATGACGAATGTCAATGTGTTTGGTTCGAGAGTGTTGGACATGATTTTTAGAAATGTTAATGGCACTTGTGTTATCACAGAAAAGGGTGAGAGTGTCCTGGTCTATACCATAATCATGAAGCATTTGCTTCATCCACAACATTTGTGCACAACAACTCCTTGCAGCAATGTACTCAGCCTCAGCGGTTGAGAGAGAAATAGCATTTTGCTTTTTGCTATGCCATGCAACCAGATTATTCCCAAAGTAAAAACACCCCCTAGATATACTCTTCCTATCATCAGCACACCTTGCCTAGTCGGCATTAGAAAAACCAGTAATTTCGGCTATAGTGTCTGTAGAAAACCAAACCCCAAACCCCAGTGTCCCATTAACATACTTAATGATGCGTTTGACCGCAAGAAGATGAGACTCTTTAGGACTGGCTTGGTAACGAGCACATACACCTACATTAAATGCAATGTCAGGTCAATTGGCTGTGAGGTAAAGAAGACTCCCTATCATACTCCTATAAAGGGTAGGATCAACATCAATACTAGATGAATCTTTGGAAAGGTAAAGACTGGTGCTCATGGGAGTACGAGCATGTTTGGCCTACTCTAGACCGAACTTTGACACAAGGTTTTTGGCATAATTAGTCTGAGAAACAAACATACCCGAAGGAGACTGTTTAATTTGAAGACCTAAGAAATAAGACAACTCTCCCATCATGCTTATCTTAAACTCATGTGTCATGCAATCTGAAAAATATTTCATAAGATGATCAGCAGTGGATCCAAATACAATATCATTAACATAAATTTGAGTAACAAGTATATGAGACTTAGGATGTTTCACAAATAAAGTCTTGTCCAAACTACCCCTTTGAAAATCATCATCAAGAAGAAAGGTAGTAAGTCTATCATACCAAGCCCGAGGGGCTTGTTTTAACCCATACAAAGCCTTGTCTAACTTGTAGACATGGTTTGGACATTTTGGGTCCTCAAACCCTTTTGGTTGCTCAACATAAGCCTCTTCTTTCAAGTACCCATTTAGAAAGGCACTTTTCACATCCGTTTGAAACAATTTGAACCCAAGAAAGCATGCAACGTGAAGTAAAATACGAATAGATTCGAGACGTGCAACTGGGGCAAACGTCTCATCATAGTCAACACCCTCTACTTGAGTATAGCCTTCAGCAACCAACCTTGTTTTATTTCTAACCATAGTACCATTCTTATCAGATTTATTCTTAAAGATCCACTTGGTACCTATTACATTCTTGTCTCTAGGTCTGGGGACAAGAGTCCAAACATTGTTACGTTTAAATTGACTTAATTCTTCATGCATAGCATTGACCCAACTATTATCTAGTAAGGCCTCTTTTATATTCTTAGGTTCAATTAATGAAACATAACACATATGAGATACCTTCTCCCGAATTTGTCTTTGGGTTTTCATTCGATCTAAGACACTTCTAATCACCTGTTGAGCCGGATGATTCAGTTTTACCCTTGCTGATGGTTTGAACTCTGAACTTGTAGTGACTGGAGCATCAGAAGTGGTATCTCTTTGTGTACTCTTTGGACTCGGATTTACCTTAGAAGTTGGTGCTGGCTCACCTTCTTGAGCTTGGACCTCTGCTTCTCCTTGACTTTGTGGTTCAGTATCCAGGATTGAAGACTCACCATTTTCTTCCTCATTTATCGTTGAAGTAGGAGAACCTATGTCATCTATAACTACATTGATCGATTCCATTAAAGACAAAGTTTGCAAGTTATAGACACAAAAAGCTCTACTAGTCGTTGAATACCCTAGAAAAATACCTTCATCACTTTGGGAGTCAAATTTGCCCAAAGGCTCTCTATTTTGTGACTCGTGTTTATTTATACTCTTTCTCTCGTCATTTTCTGTGTTAAACATAGGTTGATTTTGCATCTCCATCCCTTTATGACATTTGTGTGGTTTTGCATTGTTTGTGGTTTGATTATTTCATTGCATTGTATATCATTCGCACTGTTTTGTTATATTGTGTATCATTTTGCATTTTGCACCTGAACTATGCTGGTTTGATTCCTTACAACGAGATACGTAGGCAGCCTGCAGGCACAACCATCTGTTTTCATATCTACATTTTGTTTATTTGTCTAAGTCTTTGGCCTTGTCAAAAATGGGTCGTCTCTGGGCTTTGACATTCACTCACGTCATTTCATGACTTTTGAGTTCTCTCAAAGAGGGGCAACTGTAGACACCCCATTTTTGACCGCCCTTAAGACTTGGGCGCTACTGATTGTTTCTTTGGTAATGAAAGTTGTGCAGTGCAAAAGTTCGATTTCCTTGGCAAGGAGAGCATCAAATCCCAACCTCACACCCCATTTTTGGACCAAAATGATTTTAGACCTTAAAACCCTCTTTTTCAAAACATTTTTGAAAAAGAGTTCCTACGATGTTCCGAGGCTCACATTTCATTAAATGTTGCGCTTTTCGGTAAATCGAGCAAGGACAAAGTGGAAATGCATGAAAGAGAGGTGAAATTTTTGAAAAATCTTTCAAAACATCTTGTTTAGAGGTTTGGATTTGAAGCAAGTTGGAGGAGAGGGAAGAAACCAAGTTGGGGGAGAAGATGGGCATGAACCGTTAAAAGAGAGTCGAACAACCCTCGCTAAATCGGGCCTATCCATTTGTATACTTGGATTTCAGCTATAAGGCCACCACCATTGGAAAGTGGACTTCCGGGGCTTCATTGTGCACTCAATAATCTCTTAAAGCTATATCTGGATGAGAGAGATATGGCTAGTTGAAGTTAGGCATGAATCCGGTTAAACTGAAACTGAGCAGTCTTCACCAAAATGAGCATAACTTTTTGCACACTTGGTATTTTGATGTGAGGCTTCCACCATTGGAAATAAGCTTCCAGGGCTTCAATTTAGGCACAAGAATGACCTGAAAAGGAGTCCAGATGAAGGAGATATGGCCATTTGAAGTTGGACCTGGAGAGCAGATTTTTCTGCCGGCCACTGGTGAAGAGTGCCGGCCATGGATGATGCAGTGCTAACCATTAATGATCAGTACCAGCCACAAATGGACCTATGCCGGCCATCAGTGATGGCCGGCTGGCCATTGATGTCAAACTCTTTTTTTTGCAGATATTTAGCTCCAGCTGTTTCCACATTGCTCCAGTTGTCTTTAAATCAGATATTTTCGACTAAGGCTTGTATTTTGCTATATATGGAGGCCATATCTCTCATTTTGGAGGGTTAGAACATTTTGAGGAAGAAAGTTTGGGAGTCTCTCTCTCTAAAATCTCTCTCTCTACAATTCTCTCTCTCCTCTTGTTTATGCTTGAAAGTTAGAATTCTCTACATATTTGCATACAACCCCTTAACCAAATTGGACCACCTTGGAGTTGAGGCATCGTGGGACCTATTTTGGGCTATTGAAAGGTCATTTGAGCCAAGAAAGTGGCTGTTTAGGTGCTGTGCTTCAAAGGTATAAGTCTTACCTCTTTTAAGCTCTTTGCACATAGTTGTTTTGCCATCTTTTTGTGCTGTTTTGAGCCTAGTTTTCAACTACAAAAAGTTCTGAATTTTGGGTCTAAACATGTTGGTTTAAAGCCATTTTGTGCTAAGGGGTTGTATCCCCCTTCTTGTTGCCTATTTGTATGTGCCTTTGCATCATCTCTCAGCTTGTAAAAGTCAAACGTTTTGGGCCTTTAAGCCACTGAATTCCAGAGTTATTTCAGTGGTAAAAAGTGTGTTTTGAAGACAAAAAATAGAGGGGTTAGCCTCTCCTCCTTGTCTCCTTCTTCCATGCCTAGTTAGCTTGTGTTAGCTTATTTCAAGCATGTTTTAGACTCTATTTTGACATGTCTCAACACTATTTTTGGTTGGTTGGAGCACTTGTTGCATGCTTCTTGCACTTGTAGTGCAATTATGCTTACTAGTCTAGCATGCCTAATGAGTTAGCCTTTTATTCTAGCTTATGTTAGCTTGATTCCAGCACATTTTAGCTATTGTTTTGACATGCTTTAAATCTGTTTTGGGTCAGTTAAGTCCTTCGAGGCTTGGTTTGCATGGCTATAGTGTAACGGTCTTCACTAGTCCATTGCTCTGAGGCCTTGAGCATGAAGTGTTTGAGTTGTTTGCATGTTATAGCCTCATTTAGCATGTAATTTCAGCACCATTACCTCTGTCATGTGCGCATGTATTTCACTGTTTCATTGCTTTTGAGAGTTGTGCTTTGAGCCTTGCTTGCAAGCTAACAAATGAGCATGTTTTTCTTACCTTCTATGCTTCAATCTCAGCATGTTTAAGCCACTATTTTGGCATGTTGTAGCTTTGTTTTGAGCTGGTTTGGTCATTTAAGCTTAATAGTGCATGCCTCTAGTGTAATGCTCTTCACTAGCTTTGATGTTTTTGGCTTTTAACACGTTGTGCATGTGTTGCTTGCATGTTTTAGCATTATTTTTATACCATTTCAACACTAAAAAAAGTATGCAACCTCCCTCATTTCTTCATTTTTCCATTTGTTTTGAGGGTTGGTTAACCTTATGATTGTGTTTAAGCTTGAGATAGAGCTTGTGCTCAATGGCTTTAACTCTCGTTTGAGGGTTCCTTCTAGCCAAATGCATGATCTCTCTCATGTCTTAAATCATCCTTTGGTTGACCCCTCTCTCATTAGAGGACAATCATCTTGGACAAATTGACTAAAGAATGGCTTGGTAATGCTAAAATGAGTACATAAAATTGGACAAGTAAAACATGACCAAGATAAGCATGTTGTGTTTGCATTGCATGTGTTCAATTGGACGTTATATTGAACACAAGGTAGATTGGTCCATTTCATACTCAAAGTGATGAAATGAGCCAATCTCCTTTGTCTCCATCACCCTTGATCATGCATAATAGGGTGGTGGTCCTTTGAGTCTTGTTTTGTGCATTTATTGAAAGAGTACAACTTGGATCTTTGGCCATCATGCATCGAAAATGCTTGATTGGTGGCTTTGGATCCATGAGTGCCTCTCCTTTGATGTTTTGAGATGATAAGGAGGGACACAATACAAACATATCCTTGGAAAACCCTCACTTTTTATCTGTTTGTGCTCTGTTGTAGTAGAGTGATTCAGCACACCAGTGGCCGGCAGTGGCTCACTGATGGCCGGCAGTGGCTTCATCCTTGGCCAGCATAGCACACTTTTGGCTGGCAGGTGGCCGACAGGCCACTGGTGCATTCCTCAGCATTGGTTTGGTAAGGTGGAGCAGAAAATTCTTGGTCAACCCTGCAAACAGAGCCTCTCAAGAGCAAACCGGTGGGCTTTTCGGGGCGAAAAACCGAGTGCATGCATCTTCTACATCCCGGAGCAGAGTAGTAGCAGCATAGTTTAATTTGTTAATTACTTGGTTAATTTGCATTGATTATTGTAATAATTAAGTAGCTTTAGCTTAGCTATTTCTTTATGTTGTGTTGTAATAATTAGTAAGTAGTTTACTAGTTATTCGATTGGTATGTAATAATTAGTCTAATTAGTTTAATTAGATTAGTTTGCTTAGCTTAGCTTAGCTTATTTATTCGGACCCTCCTTCGAGAGGGCGTAATGTTGTAATAAGGGTGCGTGTGTGTGTGCATGTCTTCCAACCCCACGTCTTTCTCCCTTTTATTTAACCGCTTTCAATGGTTAGTTTAGGGTCATATTTTCATTATCATACCTTATGTTTGCATGTTTGCATCATTCATTTGTCTTGCATGAACTGGGCTCGGCGCATCATTCAAACTGCATCGCAATTTCAATACACTTCTTTGAATACGTGTTTTAAAGCATGTTATCAAATTGTTGCATTCATATGCCATCTTAGGTAGCCGAGCCTACTTAGTTGCATTATTGCATGTGTTGCATTAGGCATTTTGTATAGTTAGGATCATGCATTGATTTCTAACTAGCTTTTGTTTTGGCTTGGAGTTCACTGTAAGTTTTACGCTTTAGCATACTTGCATGACTGTGAGTGATGCCATGATAACATGCTTGCTATGAGGCTATTTGCTTAAGTGCCAAACTGCATGAATACCTGTAGATGGAGGCTTTGCTGCTTGAATTGGAACAAATCGATGATTGTGAGTTTTAAGCCCACTTTGCGAAGTGGCAAATCATCATGTTTTAAGCCCACTTGAGGGTGGCAAATCCACGCTTTAGCCCACTTGAGAGTGGCATTTTCAAACCATTTTCGAAAACAAACATGAGTCGAAATGTTCCAATTCTTGCAATTTTAGTCTATACTTGTGTGTGTGTCACATAGTAAAGTTAGCTAATAGCTGGAATAAGAAGACATGTGTTTATAAAACAACATATCATGCTTAGTAGAGGCCAATATTTGATCGGGCGAGTGGGGGTGCTCATTTCAGGACCTTCTCCCCTCGTACCCAAGTTTCCGAGCCGAGGCAACTTTGGTGATGATGGACACGTGGCCTTTGGCACGAGTCAGGGTTTCCTAAATTTTTTCAAAAACAAAATCTTTAGGTGGTGACTCTGTAATCTGGCAAAGTAGTCTAGTTTTGGCATTATTTGATTCAAAAATCTGATTTTCCAAAATGATTTGCCGGATTGGACTCTTTGGTGTTTATCAGTCTCATATTGCACTTTGTGAGATTAGATTCAGAACCGTGACAGGAGTCCTAACTGTAGGACCAATTCGAGCCACTCCGAAAAGGGGGGCGCGAAGAAAGTCGAGTCTACAGTCCCTAATCTAACCATCGAAAGCGATTAAATAAAAAGGAGAAAGACGTGGGGTTAGAAGATGTACACACACGCACGCACACTTATTACAACATTACGCCCTCGTGAAGGAGGGTCCGAATGAATAAGCTAACCAACTAGCTATGCTAATTAAGCTAACTAATTATTACAAAACTCGAATTAATTAGTTAACTAATTACAAAACAAAATTGAATAACTAGTTAAACTAACTAATTATTTACAACTCTTAATTAGCTATAACTAATTAATTACAACATGTATTTAAGCTAGATATTTAAACATTAAATAAGCTTGAAATGCAAGGGAGGCTCATACACGTGCTCGGTTTCTACCCTAAAAGCCGCTGTTTTGTTGCTGCAAGCTTCTGTTTCCGCATTTGATCACTAAAAATTCTGCCCACTTCCAGAACACCTCTGCTCAATCTTACCAACACATTGTGCAAATTTCATTTGCGGCCGACAGGGGGCCGGTCTGCTACTGGTGGTGGTCGGTTGGCCACTGGTGGTGGTTGTCGGCCACTGCTATCCTGAACTTCCTTACTACAACAGAGAGCAAAACAGTGCATTTCTCAAGGATTGTTTGCACACTTTGCCTATCATTTTCATGGGGAAATCAAAGGAAGGACAAAATTTGGTTCACAAACCATCAATCAAGCAATTTCATTGCATAATGGCTTGTGAAACCAATTGTGCAAGCTTAATAAATGCAAAATGAGACCAAAATGACCATCACCCTATCATGCATGATCAAGGGCAATGGAGACCTAGGAAAATGACACATTTTATCACTTTTGAGTATGAAATGTCCCATTTACCTTGTGTTCAAATTAACATCTGATTTGAACACATGCAATGCAACATAAAGAGATGCTTATCTTGCCTCTTTTACTTGTCAATTTTGTTTGCTCATTTTAATTACCAAATCATTCCTTAATCCATTAAGTCCATTGGTGAGTGTCCTCTAATGGAAAGAGGGCTTAAACTAAAGGTTGTTTTAGGCATGAAAGAGACCTCATGTCGTTGGTAATGAACCCCAAAAGGGATTAAACCATTAACTACAAACACCTCAATTTCATGCTTTAAACGAACAAATGGTTTGAACCACTTTCCAAGCAAAAATAAAATCAAGAAAGGAGGGAGGTTGCAGAGATGATTAAGTGCTGGAAATGAGTGATAAAAGCACTAAAACATGCAACCAACTCAAACCAATGGTGGTTAAAACCTTAAAACATTAAGCTAGTGAAGGAACTTACACTACAACTATGCAAAACAAGACTCAAAAGGGACCAAACAACCAAAATAGTGGCAAAACAGTTCAAAATAGAGCTTAAGACATGCTAGACTTGAGCCATAAAAAGCTAAAACATTAAGCTATTACATAGTGCTAACTAGGCATGCAAACAAGACACGAGGAGGGGAGGCTAACCCCTCCAATTTTGGACTTCAAAATAAGTTTTTTGCCACTGAAAAACCTCTGAAATTTAGTGGTTAAAAGGCCCAAAAAAAGTTGGTTTGAAAGTGATGAATAAAGGCACAAAAACTTGACAAACTAAGAAACAAGAAGGGTGAACCACCCCCTAACTAAAAAAAGGCTCAACCACCACTTTTAAGCCACAAAAATAGAACTTTTTACAGTTTAAAACCAGCCCCAAAATAGTAAGAAAAGATGGTAAAACAAGTATATTGAAACAAAGTAAACAAGGCAAGTGTTATACCTTTGAAGCAAAACTCAAGTTTAGGCACCAAACCAAGCTAAAACCACTTGCTAGAGCTCAAAGAGGGTCTCAAATAACCTCAACCCGAGGAGAAGCAACTTTGATTAAGGTAGTGTATGTAAAAGTGTAGAGAAAAAGAGCAACTAAGGACAAAATTGCAAGAGAGAGAGAGAGAGATTTTTTGTTCTAAAATTTCTAACCCTCCAAAATGGGGGAGGAACCCCCATATATAGAAAAACATGCATTGAGCTTAGAAACATCCTACCATACACGTGTAGGCAGATGCAGCTTAGTGTGCCAACAGTTGTCACAGCTGTCAACAAATATCTAGAAAAAGACACAGGTGGCCGTCGGCCACCACTGGTAGCCAACTAGCCACCACTAGTGGCCGATCGGCCAGACCAATGGCCAAAAACCATAAGACATGGCCTATAGCCAATGGTGGTGGCTGACAGGTCACCAAAAGGTCCAGACACCAAGTTTTGGTCCAAAACAAGGCATAGAAAAAAACAAGGTTTAAAGGCTCAAAGACAGGGCGCTCTGCCAAGAACTTCGGGCATTCAAAACGAACACACGCAAACACAATCATCATATGTGTAGACACCCCATTTTTGACCGTCCTCAAGACCTGGGCGTCACCGCTTGAACACTCGGTGATTATCCACGTTCATGTTCGTTTGGAGTTCTCGGAGTTCTCGGCTACGCGCCTTGCCTCAAGACCTCCGAACTTGACCGTTTTGTGTCTGGTTTTGCACCAAACACTTGCGCTTTGCCTTGGAGGGGCAGGGAATGCCTTGTGAGGCATCCCCACACACCACCGGCAGTGGCTAGAGGCCACCGGCTGGTTGGTGTTTCCATCGGCACTATATTGTGCCGGTCGGCAGTCAATTTTGTCAAAATGACAATTTTGCCCTGCCGACTACTGTGCAGTTACTTTTTGAGATATTTTGAAGCAGCTGTATAGCATTTGTTTCCCCTCCATACACGTGTATGGAGGGATGAGCCTTTGGTTTGCTTAGCTTGTAAGCTTTGTTGCCTATAAGAGAAGGCTCTCTTCTCTTGGCTCAAGGTTAGAAGGGTTAGACATTTTAGAGAGAAAAGACAGAGAAGAAGCTCTGGTTTTAGGGTTTGAATTCTATATCTATCCTATCTCTCTTTTGCTCTCTTGTTTGCACACTAGGTGTTTGTGTCTCACTATTGCACATCAACACCTAGTGTTTCACCTTTCCTTGGCTACTGAGGTTCCAAGAGGTTGTTCTTGGTGTTTTTGGCTGGATTAGAACTTAAGGAAGCAACAACATCATCTTTGGTGAAGAAGGTCAACAAGGGTGAGAAACTTGCTTTATTTCCCCCATTCTTGCATTCCATTTTTACCTATCTTTGAACTATTTTTGTGCTTGGTGTTTAATACAAAAAAGTTCTGTTTTTTAGTCCTCTTGATAGTTTATTAAGGGTGCTTAGTGCTTTGGGGAAGTTTGGCCCCTCTTAGGCCTTGAAAAGGGCTCATTTTTGTGCTATTTTGTTGAGCTCCGGGATTTTGGTGTTGGGGTCTCTTCACCACTGAAATCTTGAGGGATTTTAGTGGTGAAGATGATGCCTTGAAGTCCCAAGAAGGAGAGGGCCACCCCCTCTCCTTGATGTCCTTGAAAAGGACAAGTTTTGGCCTCTTGAGGAAGCCTTTCTTGGTGTGTATGTTGAGCATGTCTAGGCTGCATTTTGTGTTTATTATGCCATGACATGACATTGCTAAGAGTTGGTTTTGGTCCCTTATGCATGCTTAGCATAGTTACCATGTAATGCCTTGTATTGCCTTAACATGCCTTAGGTCGTTAGCCCTACTTTGAGCATGCTTTAGGCTTAGATTCATGAAGATTTTGTGCTTATCTTGACATGTTTTAGGTCTGTCCATAAGTGTTTGGGTTGGTCTTAGCATGCTTAGTATAGCCTCTTTGCATTTTAGGCTTGCTAGCCTTGAGCATGAATGTGTAGCATGCCTAGTTTGCATCATTTCAATGGTTTGAGACCATTTGCCATGTTATTTCAGTCCATTTAACATGCTCATATGTTTACATTGCATGCCTCTTTGATGCTTCAAGAGCTCATGTTGTATGTTCCTTGAGAGTGCATGTGTGCATGCCTTTTAATTTAAACCATATAGATGCCATCTAAGTGGTCATTTGGGCTTGCTTTGGTGTGCTAAAAATCTGTTTTTAGTTGCTTAAGTCTTGCCATGTTTAGTCTCGTCAAATGTAGTTCAATACTCCTTTGGCTTGCTTGGAATACTTGGCCCCTTTTTGCATGCATTTGCTTGTCTTGTTTAACATGATTTGGCATCATTTTATAGCATGATTTTAGGGTTCATGTTGCATGCTAATTGTCCATGAAATCTCTTTTAAAGTGTGCTTAAGAGTTGCCTTGTTTATGCTTAAGATGTTGGACCATAATTGCGTGCATGTGTGTGTGTATTTTGGTCTTCATTTTCTTGGTTTTGGCCACTGATTTTAGGCCTATTTAGAGTTGCCTAAGTCATGTTTAAGACCATCATTTGTTTGCTCGCAAGCTTACCTCATGTTGGCTTGTATGTTTTGCATAAGTACATTGCATTGTTCATATTGCATGATAGCTAACATGACTAGGTTGCATTGCATCAACATGCATTCCTTGTCCTTTGAATTGGTGATAGGGATTGGGATTTTGGTTTGCTTGGTTTGCATGCATTTGAAATAGAAGTTGCACACTTGGTTCTTTAGGCCATCATGCATGGAAATGCGTGATTGGTGGCCCGAGAATCGAGGCACGTGCCCCTTCGAGTCACAAATATGATAAGGGGCATGATTGGTGCACACATTGTTGGAATTACATTGCCATGCAAGTTTCTGCCCTCTGCTGCTGTGAGTTGTATGTTCTGCAGACATTCAGTGCCGGCCGGCAGTATTTAGTGCCGACCGGCGGTCTATTGATGGCCGATGGATGAATTTTGTGCCGGTGACCACATACTCCAGCCGGTGTTGTTTCCCCTCAGCCGGTGGTATCCCCCAGTGCCTTGAGAAGTAGTTCTGAGACTTTGGCAGTCTTTTGAGATGCAAAGCAGGGAAAACAGAGGCAATCCAAGCATAGCAGTGCAATTCCGAGCAAATCCTGAGCATGCGTTGCATCCGGCCCTCATCTTGAGGCGGTTTACTGCTTTAATTAGATTAATTAATTTATTTGATTAATTTATTTGGACTGTAATATTTTAATTAGTTTGCGTAGCTAATTAATCTGTATATTCTTTTGGTCCCTCCGAGCGAGGGCATATTGTAATAAGTGTGGGTGAGTGGTTTGTATGTCTTCCAACCCCCACTTCTTTCTTCCCTTTTATTTACCTGCTTATGATGGTAGATTAGGGCACGTCTATTTTAGCATACCTTATGCAATGCATGCGTGCATCCATGCATTTGTCTAAACATGCACCGGGCTCGGTACATCATACAAACTGCATAGTACTTTCAATTCCAAATTGAATACGTGCATCAAATGATTGCATCTCACGTGCCATTTTAGGGTTAGCCGAGCCTACTCTAAATTGCATCCTTGCCTGTGTTGCATTAGCCACTTAACATGACCTAGGGACATGCATGTCTGCTAACTAGTTTCTTGTTTTGGCACGGAGTACGATGTAAGTATTTTACGCTTTAGAATATTGCATGCGTGTGAATGTTGCCATGACAGTATGCTTACCATGCGGCTAAGTGCTTACATGAGATAAACTGTGTGAATGCCTGTGGGTGGAGGTTGGGTTGCTTGAGTTGGAAAACTCATTGAAATCCGTATTTTAGCCTACTTGCGAGTAGCAAAACCCGAAACGCTTTCAAAACAAACGGATATGCAATGATTATTTCCGAATTAGGCAACCTAGTCTATACTTGTTTGCTGTGCGCATAACGTAGTAAATCTAGGCTAATAACCGGTATAAGAACGCATAATATTTTCAAAATCGGATATCACGGTTAGTAGAGGCCGGTCTTCGAACCGGGCGAAAGGGGGTGCTCATAGCTGACCTTCCCCGATCGTACCCAAGCTCCCGAGCCAAGACATTTGGTGATGACGGACACGTGGCCTTCGGCACCGAGTCAGGGTTTCCTAAATTCCCCCATTAAAAAAAATATTTAGGTGGCGACTCTGTAATCTGGCAAAGCAGTCCATGTTTGGCACTACTTTTCAAAAAATCTGTTTTTCTTCAAAACGATTTGCCAGAGTTGGACTCTTTGGTTCAAGATTTAGAACCGCAACACAAAGGAGAGTCCGAACTGTAGCGAGGTCCCCCGCGGGCTTGTTACAATATGCACAAGTGATGATGTCCAAGTCCTGAGGACGGTCAAAAATGGGGTGTCTACAGGGTCGTTGCACCACATCGCGAGTCGCCCGCTTCTTGGTGCATTAGTGGAGCGGTGATGGGATACCACAAACTCCTTCCACTTCTCTACTACCGGGGAGATGACGATGACTCCCTATGACTTCAACATGCTCACGGGTGTAGAGGTAAGGGGTCATCGGATCCCTTACGATATGGACATGGACGAGTGGCAGGCTGCCTGGCTACACCTGCTAGGAGCATGCCCACCTCTCTTTTGACTGGGGATGGTACGATATAGCTGGTTCGCCAAGCGTTTCTGAGGGAAAGAGCCAGAGACTCCAGAGGAGACTGAGCATTACGCCCGAGGCTTTTTGATGTGCTTGGCACCACCTTGTTTGCGAACAGGTGGAACACTGTAGGGTTATATCTCCTGAGCGCTCTGGTGGACTTAGCTCAGGTCCGACTTTATGATTGGGGCAGTGCTGGCCTAGCCACATTGTATGGCTATATGAGCTCGACATCCCGCAGGAGGGGAGATAGAGTCAGAGGCTACTGGCGAGCCTGGGAGGTACGCTTTACATCACTGCTTCACATTTCCTACCCGCCATTTCTGTGCTTTCTGCTTTGCACTTTCTGTCCACTGCATACTGCATTGTTTACACCTATATACTGCACTCTCTACATTGCACATTCTGCATCCTCTGTATTTGTACACACATCCCGCCTTTTGCACTCTGCATTCTGCATTCTCTGTACACTGCACACACATTCTGCTTTCTGTATTCTGCATTTGTACGTTTCTGTACACTGTATCCACATTCTGCTTTTTGCATTATGCATTTGTACTTTTCTGTACACTGTATCCTTACTATTTCCTTTTTCTAGCAGTTATGGGTATACGCATATTTCCTAACCCTTGGCCCAGAGCCAGAGGTAGAGATGCCTCATGTTGTACCATACTCTCACCGGTATGACGGGAGATGCCTGCGGAGGACCCAGGAGACTTTCACATTCTTCTGTCAATATTTTGACACAGTGACTGCCGCGAAGGTAACTCAAAAACTTACAGTTGTTCTTGCTTTACTTCAGCTCTGATTCATATTGCAATACTTGATGGCAATTAAACAATCTACGCATTCTCTGTTTGCAGATTGCTTGGCAGCCTTGGGCGACGATGCCAGATGGAGTCCAGGACCAATATGTTGGAGCTTGAGGGGCTTTCCATTTTCGGCTTCTACTTGAGGGCTTGGTTTGTCGAGCTTGGTTTCTAGGCAAGCGATTTATGTGCCAGACCTTAGGTTTGCCTCAGCCAGTAGTTCCTATATCGCTCCCACCATCCATGAGGGCCAGGGAGAGCCTCTCCTCCCAAGAGATGATTCAATTTACTAGGGGCTTAGACGTCGACTACTTCCTTGGGGAGAGAGATTATGCGATATTCATCCAGACATATCTGATGCCTCCCTTGATGGGTGCTCGTGCTCGCGCAGGTAGAGTAGCAGATGCCCCTTCGACAAGTAGGACCTAGACGACGGTGGCCAGGGCTGGATGGGCCCCTGCCGCTGGATAGGCGACTGGTTGGCCAGAGATTCCGACCATGCTGACATGCTGGAGGCTAGCTGGGACGTCCTATCAAATTTCAATTGAACCAGTAGAGGCCGAGCATAGATACGTCCGAGCTCACGACGCACCTCTGGTATGTACCACATCTTTTCCAGCTTTCCATATTCTTTCTGATATTTGCTCTTTCTGGATATTGATCATTCCCAATGCATCTATAGGAACCCCAGGATATACTAAGGGACTGCTCGAGCTAGTAGCCTCATTCGAGAGCATGATTCTGAGGAGGGAGGCACTACTCAGTCTCCATGGTATTCAGGTATTCTTCCCCTACTTTCTGCCTGCATTTCAGCATAGTCCACACTATTATACATTGCATTCTAACTAAAGCATTGATACTCAACTCATGGTATGCATTTTGCCCCTTGTCACATCACACTATTACACTGCACTGACACATTGTACTATACTTGCACTGTATCTGGCTCATTGTATTCCATCATTTTCTTTATATTGTATCTAAAACCATACTTCATATCTAATGCACTGGTATTGTATTTTCTAGGTTCCAGCCTTACTGAGAGCATCAGCGGCGGCGACACCTACACCATCACCACCTTCTCCAACAGCAAAGGGGTGGAAGAGATAGGCCCCAACTCGCGGCCGATAAAGACGTCATGGTCGAGGCCGGAGGAGCCCTTCAGAGCTAGTGTTGAGTGATGACGATGCTGAGACCAATGGCTCCGAGGAGGCAGTGAGTCTACAGTCTGAGTCCTCTAAGAGTGGAGATGGCGACGGCTCTAGATCTGAGAGTGGAGGTGATGCTGAGCCCAACTCTGAGGCAGAGAGCGACGATGATCCTGGTTCTAGTTCGGCATCTGAGTCAAATAGTGGTGCTGATGGAGGTAGCACTGAGTCCCCACCTAGGAAAAGGACGAAGAGGGGCTCTCGAGCCTGAGATAGCTGGCGCCGATTTTCTTGTATTTTTGCGTAGTTTCTTTTTTGTTGGTAATGTTAGCACATTGTACAGCTTCAGACAGCTTTTATTTGCTTAAAAAAACTTGTACTACACTTTTATAAAGAAAAGCAACCATGATCGGAATGAAAACCAGTTTTTCTTTGAAAAAATGTTATATTTGCATTATGAGCACCACTTAGCACGGAATGGAGATTGAATTTGATATTGAAAACCAAATACTTGTATTGCCACAACAGTCTTAATCAGGTAACGAACCGAGCAACAACTAAAATTCTAAACACAACATACAACTCAATGATCGAAATAGCAACAACTTGATAATCAAAACAAAACAACTCGATAAACAAAACAAAACAACTCGAATACAACAATCTTGCTAGAACTAAAGGACTCAAAACAAGACCTTAAAATGTATGAAGAACAGAACAAAACACATGTTTTCATCATTCTCAGTATACAAGTGGACAACAGGATAGACAAAACAGCTGCCGGCCACTAAAAGAGCTTGTCGGCCACATGCCGGCCATAGGTGGAATATGCCGGCCACCAATGTGCAAAACCTCCAGATTATTGACAGCTGGCTCCCACTCACTGCCTTATCTTCTATAAAAGCTTGGACTTTGTAGTTTCTTCATTTTAGTTGCAATTTCTTCACAAATGGAGCCATTTCTTGTTGAAAAAATCTCGAATTGGATTGCAACTTTGGATGGCTCGAAAAAGGTGAATTTTTAGGGTTTCGGCATAAATGCACTATTTCTGCTGAGCCATTCTCCGCTTTGTTTTCTGTTCCTTCATGCCGCGGCTAGGTGTTGGAACCCAATCACATATGTCTTTAGCTTTGGGGGACAAGAGATATGCCCGACGATCGAAGAATTTCAAGTGCTTATGGAGTCCCGGTGCGATGAGAAAATCTTACCTTAGCCCCATTTTGGTCACATCCAAGCCTTGGGACGGATGTGCGGGCTTACTCTACACGAGGCCCAATCCTTGGTTCACAATGGAGAACTGGACATCCCCAGTCAGATCTATCAATTTTTCGAAGCCGGTGACCAAGGCGACCTTCTTTGGCAGGGTTTCCGACAACATGCTCTTTGCTTGTGCATGTTAGCTCATTTCCTTCTTGCCCCCAGTTTCGGAGGGTCTAGCATCCGGCTAATTGAAGTGGACCAAGGTTTGAAAGAGGGCAAGAATTGCATTGGTTTGGTATTGGCCGAGACTTTGATGGGCTTGGACGCCTTTCATCGACGAGAGACCACCAAATTCGCGGGAAGTCCACTACTTCTACAGGTAATGTTTCCAACCCATCTCATATGTGCTTCTCGCATCACTCGATACTCATGCTCTATTTTTCTCTCAAAGCCCTTTTCTCACTTTTCTCTCAACATACATCTCTCTATTCCTTAATCTCTCTTTTCTTTCATCCCTTCCCAGATATGGCTAATGGACAAGTTGAAGGTAGTGGATTCTTGCCCTATATACTCAGCCCAAGCATGCTTTTTCCATCAACAGCTAGTGGATTTCCCAAATGAGGGATAGTGGTACCATTGGATGTGCAATAGGTCTGCTGCTGATATTGCTTGGCGTTGCCCTTGGCTTAATCTGACCGAAATGAGCTATAGCATGGCTCGGCAACTTGGCATTCAGCTGATTGGCCTTACACACTGTGTATTCTACTTTCCGTTCCTGTTCAAGCGTCAATTTGGACATGATCAGACTTGCCCAAAGGAAGGGGTAGGGTATCCAGTTTCATTCCCCGTCCAAGGTTCACATTTGGCTAGGTACCTCACTACTTGGAGGATGAGAGAACTTCTAGCCCCTAGCCCTAGTTTCAGCTGCGCCCTTTTCTATTAGGTGCCTGTTTTGGCTCGAAGATGAGGCACAATCCGGGCCCACTATAGCATCAGAAGCTTCCACAAGCACAAGCGGGGGATGTAGGAGCACCTGACTCATCTATGCCCCTAGTTTATTGCTTTGATCTTACTTTTCAAGTTTTATGAATGTAATAAAAGCAATTTTGATTTGTATCGAGAGTTAGAGAACTTTGTATTGAAATCAATGAAATTAAAGTTGCGAGCACTAAAAGTTTTTCCTTTTGGTCCAAAAATGGTCTAAATTGTAAAAGGTAAATTTTGAGCAAAAATCCACTTTTATCAAAACTTTTCAAAACCATTTTCGATAAGGATCACAACTTGACAAGCATGGAATCAATCCTTGAGATGTACAACCCGGAATCGAAAGATCACAAATTGCCCCTTGTCTGAATAGCACTGCTCAACACTGTAACCAGTTCTCAGAGAGGATCACAACCGAATGTTTAGATAAACAATAGACAAAGATGACTTGATCAACACATGGACAGTTGAGTTGAGTTGGAAGTGTTTACGGCCGGACTTCAAGATGAAGTTGCCTATGTATCCCGAAGATGGGAATCAGGCCTTACGTAGTTTGGTTCGGGTTCACTCGTGTCATGACCCGAACCCGCCCCTATGGGTTAAGGACATAACCGGCCAGTAATCTTGTGATTACCTACGGCCTCAGACCAAAACAAACATAATTTATCAGAGTAAAGGGGCCAAACGGAAGTAAAAATTTAAAACTTTGTCCATAGAGCCGTGCTTATATGCACATCAAACAAACCATACTCAGATACGTTAATAACCCACATCAAAAGCACAGTCTCACAAAATTCTTTACAGACAGGATCATCCAAAATGAGTCAACCTATAACAGACTATGTACAGACATACACAAAGCCCTTGCCAACAAGGCTAAACATAAGGACATGATAAAAGGACAAGGATGGTCTCATGCGTGAGACACAAGGCTGACTCTCCAAAACTCATGTTGTTCTCGGCAGGCTTCACTGGGGCTGGGTTTGTGCTTCTCTTGACTCACCTACAAACACATGAATGAGCGTGAGCGATAGCCCAGTGAATAATATCAAATACAGCATTTACATAACATTGTAGGACAACATATTCCAAACGGCCTTGGGCCCAATTCATAATTCTATTTAACAGATATATATAACTATACGAAATTCCAAACATTTGGGCCTCTGGCCCGTTTAGATTTCTATTCTTGTCAAAACGGCCTTCGGCCCATTCGATTATGTCAAAACGGCCTTTGGCCCAATCATGTATGTCAAATGGCCTTTGGCCCACACACTCGTATCAAAACGGCCTTCGGCCCATTCATTTATGTCAGAACGGCCTTTGGCCCATTCATTTATGTCAGAACGGCCTTTGGCCCACTCATTCATGTCAAAACGACCTTGGGTCCATTCGTGTCTATCAAAACGACCTTTGGTCCATTCAAGTTTAACAAAACGACCTTTGGTCCATTCATGTTTAACAAAACGACCTTTGGTCCATTCACGTCTATCGAAACGACCTTGGGTCCATTCATGTTTATCAAAACGACCTTTGGTCCATTCATGTTTAACTTACATCCACAATCCCAATTAGCAATTCATAAGCTTATAAGGGAATAAACAATTGGACATTCACAAGCTATCAAATATCGATATTACTCACAGTGATCGGCTTGTGGATTTGCCCTGGAGCTCGACCCTACACATTTCATGAACACAAAAGGGTCACTAATAGCTCAATCCGTTCTTTAATTCACATATTCCTCTTTAGGCTTTATTCTTATCTCATTAACTCATTTACAATGCTTAATACATGCCTAAGAGTGCTTGCAAGTGAAAGAGAACGGAAAACGAAACACAGAATGCGAAAGCGAAATTTCAGAAATCAGGGTCCCCGCTCGAGCGTAAACTTCCCCGCTCGAGCGGACCCTTAAGGCCTGCAAAAGTTCTGGATAGGTGGAAATTGCGCTCGATCGCCCAATATGGCGCTCGAGCGGAGGGCCTCTCAACATGGCTCCCCGCTCGAGCGTGACCTTCCCCGCTCGAGCGGACGCTATGTCTGCAAAAAGTACTGGATGTATCATTTTTACGCTCGAGCGTGAACTAGAACGCTCGAGCGGAAGTTTATCCTCCATGATCCCTCGTTCGAGCGTGAACTTCCCCGCTCGAGCGGACACCATGCCTGCAAGAACAAAATACTGGGAGCTCGAAATCCCCGCTCGAGCGGACATTCCCCCGCTCGAGCGGACATCAGAATTCTGGGTTTCCCAGATTGTGTTCTTGAGTTCCAAAACAATTTTCCAGCTACAATTCTTGCATGCAATGGCTCGAATTTCATGTACAATCATGCTAACATGGTATAGACCCCAAATTACAACTCAATGAGGCTCAATTTACAAATAATTCACATGCATGCCCCAAAATCATTCTAATATGGTAAAATCATGCATTCAAGCTCATCTCTTAATTATTCAAACATGCATGCTAATTTTTGACCTCATTTCCAACCCAAACCAAACAAATGGTGTTCATTCTTATGGAATACAACAAAAGCATGCTTGCATGTAAGATTTAACACCTTTACTTCCATGTTCAACTCAATACATGCTAGATTATGCAATTCTACAACAATTATACACATGCATGCCTTCATTGACCATCAATTGAACACAAACAACTCCATTTCCTTATCATCAAGCTAACTCATGTTCTTGATCATCAAACACACTTGAATCTACACATTTACAACAAAAATCCATGAGTTCACTTACCTAGAAGCTTACTTCCTTCAATCTATGGTCCAATTTAGAGATGGACTTCAATTTCTTCAAGCTTCAGTCGAAATAGCACAATTCTCTCCCTCTCTCTCTCTAACAGCCGGCCTTCACTCTCTCACAATGGTGTCCTCAAATTTTTTGAGCTCAAACGAGCTAAGGGGAGGGGGGGTGTAATGCTATAACACAACAAGGCCCACTAATAACATATTTTAATATAAAATATTTGGGCCCTTAATTCATCAATTTGATCAGTTTAAATTGACTAGAATCAATTTTCAATTAAATTTCACCGTAGGCTCTAAAAATTATGCCAACCATAATGGCGTAATCAATTCTGGGTTCTGTGGCCGATAAGGCCCTCAATTTAATTTCCGAAGCGGATTATTCAAACAGATATTCCTACGGTGAACAGATAGAATTCTAAAATCACATACATTCACATAATGGCACATGAAATCATGCTAAACACACAATCATACTTAAATTAAGGACCAATTTGCAAATCACGGAACAGGGGTGTCACAACTCGAGTATTAATGCTCTCTTTTTGCGCTCTAACTTTTACCAAGGCCGCCCTTTAGGGTTTTCAACCTTGCGAGCTCAGTTTTTATTTTTTTTTCTAAGTTTTTGTGCTCTAACTTTTGCCTAGGTCGCCTTTCTGGGTTTTCGGCCTAGCGAGCCTCTCAGGTATAGTATTTCTTCAACTTGTCTATGTTGATCAGTTGGGAACATTCTAGGTCATCCAGATCCATAAGAATAATAGCTCCACCCGACCAGATAGTTTTGATGATGTAAGGACCAGTTCAATTAGGTCTGAACTTGCCCCTAGGGTCATGAATGGGAGCTCAGTTGTCTTTCAGCACTAGATCCCCTTCTTTGAGATTCCGGGACTTAAGTTTCATATTAAAAGCCCTAGCAATCTTGCGTTGATAACTCTGAACATGGTACAACGCTTTCAGCCTTCTCTCATCAAACAGCATTAGTTCTTCGAACTTGCTCTGTTGTCAGTCTGCCTCTGCTATTTAACACTCAGCCATAACCTGCAGCAACGGAACTTCTATTTCAATTGACAGAACAACTTCCATCCCATAAACAAGGGAGTAAGGGGTTGCCTCAGTAGACGTTCGAATTGAAATTCTATAACCCCAGAGTGCAAATGGCAATTTGTCTGGCCAGTCCCTGTAGGTCTCAACCATTTTCTACAGAATGTGCTTGATGTTCTTGTTGGTGGCCTCAACAGCTCCATTGGTTTGCGGCCGGTAGGTGGATGACTTATGAAAAGCCACATTGTACTTCTCTAACAAGTCGATCACTTCTTTCTTGAAATGGGAACCATTATTTGAAATAATCTTATTTGGGACTCCATATCAGCAAATGATGTTGTTTCAGATGAACTTAGCCACATGCACTGCTTTCAACACTGCATAAGACTGAACTTCCATCCACTTTGTGAAGTAATCGATTGCCACTAGAATGTATTCATGCCCATTTGACCTTTTCGGTGTGACTACACCGATGACATTAATTCCCAGACTGAGAAAAGCCATGGTGAAGTCATGTTGTATAGCTTCGACGGCGGGATGTTCATACGATTTGCTTGAATTTGGCATTTGTGGCATCGCCGAACAAAATCGATATATTCCTCCTCCATAGTAGACCAGTAGTGACCTTGCCTGAGAATCTTCTGAGCTAACATTACTCCATTCATGTGTGCTCTGCACTCTCCCCCATGGATGGCCTCCATTAGGTGCTTTGATTCTTCTACGTCGACACACAACTTGTGCATTCCCAGATGACCTCTCTTGTACAGTTTACCTCCGCAAATGATAAATTGAACGGCCATCCGCGGTCTTGCCTTCTTATCTTTGGCATTTGCCCCTGGTGGATAAACCTCATTTTCCAAGAAGTTCCAGATATCATAAAACCAAGGGTTTTGATCTTGCACTTCATCTATTGCGGCGATGGTCTCGTAGGTCGGCGTATATCTCTACTCAATAATGATCGGATGCATCCGGACTCTAAGTGAAATGTCTATCATAGAAGATAGAGTTGATAAAGCGTTAGCGAGCCTATTGTTCTCTCTTAGTAGATGCGTGAAGGTTAGCTCGTAGGAATCAGAACATCTAGGGTTTGGTGATAGATCTTCATCTTTTCTATTTTAACCTTCCAATCTCCTTTTGCTTGAGACACAACTAGGTTCGAGTCCCCAATGATGTCCAACCTTTTTGCCCCTAGTTCCAAGGCGGCTTCCAAACCAGCGATACACGCCTCATATTCTACTTCGTTATTGGATACCTTGAACTAGAGTTTGAAGGCTAAAGGTATATGGGAATTGTCGGTGCTATCAGCAACACCCATGTCCCATAACCGTACTGATTAGACGCTCTGTCAAAATACATTGTCCAAATCTCTTCCTCGACTTGTAGAATAGCTTTATCTAGGAACAGGTATTCTACCGCTTCATCCCCTTCCACTGGGTGATCTGCCAGCAACTCCGCTACAACTCTCCCCTTGACAGACTTGCGAGTAACATATTTCAGATCAAATTCGGAGAGGAGAAGCAACCAACGGGCTAGCATACCCGTAAGCGCTGGTTTCTTGAAGAGATATTTAATGGGATCTAATCTCGAAACCAGAATTATGGAGTGAACCAACAAGTAGTGCCTTAACTTCCTGGTAGCCCATACGAAGGCTAGGCAAGCTTTCTTTAGCGGAGTGTAGTGGGTCTAATAATCTAGCATTTTCTTGCTCAGGTAATAGATGACTTTCTCCACCCTATCCTTAGATTCCTGAGCAAGCATGCATCCCATCATCGTGTCCGTTACTGACAGATACAAAATCAAGGGCTTCCCCGACTCTGGCGGTGACAACACGAACGGATTCTGAAGGTACTGCTTGATCTGCTCAAAAGCGAATTGACATCGGTCATCCCATCGAAATTTCTTTCCTTTCTTCAGGAGACCAAATAGTGGTTCACAAGTCAAGGTTAATTTAGAAATAAACTGTCTTATGAATTGCACTTTACCTAGAAAACCTCGCACCTCCTTTTCAGTCCTTGGTAGTGGCATTTCTAGGATGGCCTTGATTTTGGAAGGATCTATCTCGATGCCCCTCTGTGTGATCAAGAAACCCAACATTTTCCTTGCTGTTACACCGAAAGTACACTTTTGTGGATTCAACCTCAGCCGTATTCTCTGATCCATTGAAAGAATTTCTTCAAGGCAGTGTAGTGGCCCTCTCTTTCCTTAGACTTGACAATCATGTCGTCCACGTACACCTCAACCTCTTTATGGATCATATCATGTAGAAATGTAGTTGCAGCCCGTTGATAGGTAGCCCCGGCATTCTTTAGTCCAAATGACATCACCTGATAGCAGTAGGTTCCCTACGGCGTGGTAAAGGCGGTTTTCTCTCTGTCCTCGGGTGCCATCAGAATTTGGTTATACTCGAAAAATTCATCCATGAAGGAGAGCAATGCATGGCCTATGGTGAAGTCCACCAATTCATCGATGTGCGGTAGAGGAAAGTCCTCATTCAGAATGGCTCTGTTCAGATCTCTAAAATCCACACACACCCGAATTCTGTCGTATTTCTTCGGCACCGAAACAATGTTGGCTAACCAAGTCGGATACTAGCAAGAACCCTGTGTCTGTCTGCTTGGTGACCTCCTCCTTAATCTTCAAAGCCCAATCCGGGCGTATTCTCCACAACTTCTGCTTGATGGGTCGGGCCTCGAGGTCAAGAGGGATCCGATGCTGTACAATCTTAGGATCGATTCCAGGCATGTCTTCGTAGGACCACGCGAAAACATCTTTAAAATCTTTTAATAAAGCGACTAAGCGCTCGCGCTCCTCCGAAGACAACGTGGATCTGATCTGGACCAGACGCGGATCCTTCTCAGTACCCACATTAGTAGCTATGATTTCATCAGTGAAGGGTTTTGAAACCTCTCATCCTCTCGATTAATCAAATTTTTCAAAACCAAAGGAATTCCTTCCTCGTCGTTTTCATCAAAATTTTGAAAATCATGATCAATGCAATAAATAAACAGCATAGAGAAATACTCAGAAGCTACAGTGGCGTTCTCATTCAAAAGGTCCAACTCATCCAATTCCTCGGTTACAGCCGACTCAAAAGAAAAAGAAAAGGACGACCTAGACAAAACCTCGCATCCGGGTTATCAATCCTAGGAATACCGGACCCAGACTCAGAAGAATCGGAATCTGATTCTGACTCCACAGACTCTATGGAATTAGATTCTGGTTCATTACCTGACTCAGAATTGCTTGATAGATAGCCCTCCTCCAGTTGCCAAATGAGAGATGGTGCGTCAGATGCATCCAAGATACTGTTAGAAGGGTTCGTACCTGTTGGTCTCCAATCATGGAAATGGTCAAGTTATCCCCAAGCTCTTGAGTCATTCGGAGGATTTGAAAGGAGACGTGCCAGTGCTGCTCCTACTTCAAACTCATTGCGGTCGAAATCACTTTCTATGCTCTTCGCAGCTTCAGCAGTTAATTCAGTTTGTTCCTCTGCGTCACTCTTTGTAGCTACAAGTCAAAGAAAATCTCAAAGCCAGGAACCCACTGCCTTTCAGAGTTGAACCAGGGTTCGGGGAAACCACAGAATGAGAATTCTTCACATTTCCAAACAAAATAACCATTCAGGGCTCCTCAGATTGGTTGATGCACAAGCTCGTAGTGCTTCCAGGTCTGCTTAGCTTTGGCTCTGTCGGCCATCTCCTTCCCTTTCCTCACCCAGTCCTCTTTGGTGGGCGTATAGCCAAGACCAAAGGCATGCGGGTTATGTGACACATTGGCCAATGCAGTAACGCCCTTCTGGCCACTTCTTCATAATCCCATTCCGGGCATGTGTTGGAGTTTGTTCATGAAATATACAGATTGGGCGCTAACATACAAGCCATCATCAACAGCCAAGATATTCTGAACTACTTAGGCCTCAACCAAGGTAAACCCCGAAAGGAAAACATCCTCTTCACCATGCACAATCTCCAGCACAGGTGTAGTGACCTTTGGCGGAGGATGTATATATGAATTCCTGAAGACTATAGCTACCCCTTTCCCATGGGAGTACTTCAGCATTTGGTGGAGGGTTGAAGAGACAGCCTTTACTTAGTGCAACCAAGGTCTCCCCAATGATAGATTGAAAGTGGCTGGCACATCCAGGACATGGAACTCAATTTCTTGTTGAGTCGGACCCACTTGAACTCTGATTTTCACTATTCCCATCACCTCTCTGTTTGTGTTGTCATACGCCCGGATCACCTGGGCTGTAGGCACAAAATCGGCCGGTTTCAGGCCAATAGCATAAGCCGTGCAACAAGGACAGGCGTTGATTACCGACCTGGTGTCGACCAATACCACTATTATCCACTTTTCTCGGCACTCGACTTATATATATAGAGGCTTGTTGTGTGCAGAGCCTTTTGGCAATAATTCCTTGTCTGAAAAGGTCAAAGTTAGCGCAACACCTCCCGGGAAGACTAATCCCACCAGTTGTTCCGGGGTGGTGTCGATGGACAACTTAGCTTTATCCATCGCTGATAGTACAGCCTGTCTGTGGACTCGCGAAGCCATAAGCAGACCCCAGATAAATATATCAGCTTGAATCTTCTTCAACTGTTTCAGCACAACCTCTTCCTCTAACTGTTTTTCCTTCTGTTTCTCAACTTCTTTATCTTTCTCGGATGCCTCAGGTTGATCCAGATGCGGTGGTTTGAAATATCGGGCACTTCTTGTCATATGGTCGACCTTTTCCACATTTCAAGTGTTGTCAGGAAGGCCTTCACCCAAATCCTCATCGGTATGGGCCAAATGTAGGTCGTCGTCATCTCACTAGACCTCTTCAGCAGTGGACAAGCATGCATCTGGCTCCGTTCGGATCATTCTATTATCACAAACATTCCCCGTAGGGTGTTAAGCTTTTCTAGCTTTTCGATTGTTTTCACTCATTTCTTGCCCAAAACGCTCCAGCGCATCTTCTTGTTCTGTATGTATAATACTAATAATGCCCAGTTCTTGAGCCAATTGTTCTACACCGGTGTTTTTGGGCAATTTACCCTTTCCATCGGCCATTCTGGCCATTACAGTGGTTCCCGCTTTCTGTTCTTCTAGCTTCGATTCAATTCCCTCATCTCTATCGGGCTCATCACTTAGTCATCCAGAATTATCTGTTGACCTATTCAGGTCAAACCAGTCAATATGCACGTCCTCTTGATCTTGCTCATCAAAGAACTGCAAATTGTCTATGTCCTCCTCTAGGTCGGCTAGATCATCTAATCCCTGACTTGGCCCATCTTCTCAAACTACATTGACCTCCATCTCAGTCGGCAACACCACTTCCGGTTTAGCTTGATTGATTGGCATGATATAGCAGTACGGGTTGTGCATCCCCTCAGATAAGTCCTCAGAGCCCTAGGCAATGGACTGACATTCTCCACCAAGGCTAACCTCCCTTTATCTTCCACTGTCACCACCACTGGTTTGGGTTGGAGTGAAGACGTGTTCATCATGCACAAGTCCGTGCTCTTAGGATGAACAATGCTGGCTTAGGTAGGTGGGAAGGGGTGATGTATATACTAGGGTCATAAGGGACGGCCAGTGTGTGGATGAGGTTTACATGCTGGGGTGGAGGGACTTGATTATGTTGTGGGAGACGATTTTTAGTGATGTTTGGCTTTTGGGGTGGCGCTATCACCTTATTGTCAATGAAATCTTGAATCTCATGATGTAGCCTATAGCATTGATCAGTGTCATGACTGTGCTGTTGGTGAAAAGCACAGTATTTGGCAGGGTTGTGTTTCGGAGGGAGAGGATTGGGTAGTGGGCGTTGTTTTAACGACTTAAGATGCCCCTTTCTGATCAGGACCCCTAAGGCTTTGGACAAAGGCATATAAAGCGGGGTAAAGACCCATTGAGATCGGGCCTGGCTAGTTGAGGTTTGTGGAGTTGGGTTGGAGGTGTTGGCGAACGGGTTGGCAGTTTTGGGTGTGGTGGTAACCATACTCACATCTGAAGGCCATACAATGGTGCCACCACTCGTGGTTGCATTGGAATTGCATCTAAAGGGCCTCTTAGGCTGTTCCTTTTCATTGTCTATTAGCCCCTGCTTCATCGCATCCTCAATTTAAACCCCTATCTCATGGAGCTTAGCAAATGTAAACAAAGGCAAGACTGTCATCTTCTATAATAATCTCCCTTGCAAGTTACGGACCACCATTCTGATTTGGTCCTTTTCAAACGGTCGGATAGTCATCATAGAGGCCTTGGCCCTCCATCTCGTTACAAAGTCTGAGAAGCCCTCCTTTGGCTTCTGATGAGTCACTTCAAGATCACGGGTTATGATCTCGATCTGGGTATTGTAGGAGTACTGTGCGATGAAGGCCTCAGCCATTTTCTCCTAGCTCCATTTCACAGAGTCTTCCAACTTTGCATACTAGATGGCCGTTATACCCGATAGGGTCCGACCAAAAAGTGATAGCTTCTGAAGTCTAGTAAGACCCATTGGTCGCAGGATATCAAAGAATAAACGCAAATGGACCATAGGATCCCCGGAGCCATAAAACCGGTCTATATGTGGCATCTTGAATCTGTTCGGCAGAGTCATTGCGGAGTTTGTGTATCCATCCTCAATGTTAGGGATTGAATTCATGCCCTGTGCCTGCTTGAAGTGCTTTTCTAGCTTGTTGACCTTCAATGCAGTGGGGTCAACCTCGAATTCAAATGGTGCCTCCGTTTGGTAAATTGGTGCCTTGGAGGTCTGAGGTGGGATTGGATCTGCTGGAATACCCATATTCTCTTGGACATTGACTGTGACCCCGGGTGCCAGAATACCCGCTGGGGGTGCATAGGATGCAGAGGCTACTGCCGGTTGTGGTTGCTGTTGCTGAAGCCTATCTATCACTTCTGCTTGGTGGGCAGTGACCTTAGCTTGGTGGGCAGCATCTAGCTGCATAGTCTCAATGGTCTGCTGGAGCTGACGAAGCATATCTTCCATGTTGACTAGGGGATGTTGAGCTATCAGAATTGGTGAATACTCTCTTTCTAGAGTAGAAGTAGAAGACTAGGCCTGATTGGGCGTAGGTGAAATAAAAGGTGACTTTGGATTGGTGAATTCTGCTTGATCCTCCTCCGTCTAGTAACCGGTGGGAGTAAAACAAACACTGGCTGTCCCCTGACAAGATCCCTGGATCTGCAAATCCTTCTCACACGGGTCCAGAGTGCTTGGGGGGTAACAGAATCGTCCGAAGCAATGATGAAAAACTACCTCGCAAAAAGAAATAAAGCAAAAAAGAAAACAAAAATTAGAAACCGCACAACATCTTGGCTTAGATACCAACAACACGCAGTTGCAATCATAAGCTGTAGAACTGTACTCAACACTGATTTCTGCCCTGAAAACTAATACCCAGACTTGCAACTGATTCATACAGTCCTGCAAAGTTTCATTCTAAAAGCACATACCACTTAAATGAGAGCCAAAACACCCCTATGATGGGGTAGGGTTACCCTGTCCTAGTTTCATTAGGAACTGGGGTTCACTACTCAAGCAAATTTTTTCACATAATCTTGAATTTGGGTAAGCAACCTGTCTTAGTTTGGAACGGTCTCTATGGCTTTCGGTATGCAACTAGGTCGAATGGTCAAAAAGGGTACCTCAGCAAGACTACCTAATATACCTCTCACACCTAACACCGAGAAGTGAAAGGAGGATCAAACGGTACAACGATAGTCTAGATCCAAGGGCTGTGTTCCCATCGTGGCAGAGCCCGCAACCAGTCAGCCTTTTGGCAAGTATTTCCAAGCAAGCCTCCGGCAAACTGTTTAGGAATAACGGATGGCAAACACTATGACTTAGGCACACCGATGCAAATGCAAATGCAAAGAAACACATAAATGTGGATTAAAAAACATATCATGAGTTTGAGTCAAGTTCTCTAAATTCCCAGCGGAGTCACCAAAAACTGTAGCTCGACTTTTTTCGCACCCCCTTTCGAAAACTCAAAAAGAAGCCCTACAGGTCGGACTCCTGCGGTTCTAAATCTAATCTCACAAGTGCAATGCGAAACTGATAAACACCAAAGAGTCCAAATCCAGCAAATCGTTTTGGAAAATTGATTTTGAATCAAAAAGTGCCAAAATTGGATTGCTTTGCCAGATACAGAGTCGCCACCTAAATATTTTATTTTTGGGGAAATTTAGGAAACCCATGACTCGTGCCAAAGGCCACGTGTTCGCCATCACCAAAGTTGCCTCAACTCGGGAACTTAGGTACGAGAGGGAAAGGTCATGAATTGAGCACCCCCGCTCACCCGATCAAAGATTGGCCTCTACTAATCATGATATGATTTTTTATAAACATTATGTGTTCTTATTCCAGTTATTAGGCTAGCTTTACTATGTGATGCGCATAAGCAAGTATAAACTAATTTGCTCAATTTGGAACAATTCAACTCATGTTTGTTTTGAAAAGGGTTTGAATTTGCTACCTTAAGTGGGCTTAAGGTTTGCGGATTTGCCACCAAACATAGTAGGCTTAAAACATGATTTACCACTCAACAAAGTAGGCTTAAAACTTACATTCGTTGAATCATTCCAATTCAAACAACAAGCCTTCATCCACAGGCATTCAAGCAGTTTATCATTTAAACACATAGCCTCATGGCAAGCATGCTAGATATGGCAACACTCACATTCATGCAAGCATGCTAAAGCGTAAAAACTCACCTAGTACTCCAAGCTAAGAAAACATAAGTTAGAGAAATATGCATGATTCCTAATTATGTGAAATGTCTAATGCAACACATGCAAAGAATGCAATTTAATAGGCTCGGCTACTAATATGGCATATGATTCGATTTGACAACATGCAGTTAAACACGTATTCAAAGAATTATTGAGATAACAATGCAGTTTGAATAATGCGCCGAGCCTCGGTACATGCAATACGAATGAATGCAGGCATAAGGTATGCTAATTGAAAAACATGATGCTATTCTAACCATCAAAAGTGGGTAAATAAAAGGGAGAAAGATGTGGGGTTGGAAGGCATACACACACGCACGCACACTTATTACAACATTATGCTCTCACGAAGGAAGGTCCGAATGAAACTAGCTAAGCTACACTACTTAACTAATTATTACAACACTTTAAATGAATTAACTAACTATTCTAAACTAATTAAGTAAAACAATTAAATAATTAACTATCTAAGTTAGCTAAATACTTAACTAATTAATTACAAAGCGACTAAGCTAATTAATTACAACATGAATTAATTAACTAATCTACCTAAATAGTTATAACATTTGCATGAATTAGCTACAACTAATTAACTAAGCAAATTAACTATAATGGCCTCGGGAAACAAGGGATGCATGCATGCTCGGTTTCCACCCGAAGAACATCCACTGTCTACCCTTGAAAGCCTCTGTTTGCACAACCTTTGCACTATTTCCTTCTCCAGATCAACTCTGCCATACCTCATAAGCATACTGCCCAAAATTCATCGGTGGCTGGCCGGCCACCACTGAGGGGTTGCCGTCCAACACTGATGGCCTGCTGGCCAGTAACAGTGGCTGGCCGGCCACTGGTGATACACAATCCCAAGCTGCAACAGAGAGCAAACAGGACAAAGAGAGGGTATTCTCATAGGTTGTATGTACTGTGTACCTCTCCTTATCATCAAAACAAGTTTAAAGGAGTGATACACTTGGCCCTCAAACCATCAATCAAGCAATTTCCATGCATGATGGCTAAGGGACCAATTTTGTACAAGTTCAATGAATGAAAAAACAAGACTCAAATACCATCACCCTATCATGCATGATCAAGGGCAACGGAGACCTAGGAAAGTGGCACATTTCATCACTTTTGAGTATGAAATGTCCCATTTTCCTTATGTTCAAATTAACGTCCGATTTGAACACATGCAATGCAACACAAAGAAATACTTATCTTGTCTCTTTTACTTGCAAATTTTGTTTACACATTTTAGTTACCAAATCATTCTTTAATCAATTTTTCCATTGGTGAGTGTCCTCTAAGATGAAAGAAGTGTCAACCAAGTGATAATGTAAGGCAACAGAGAGATCATGTCGTTGGTAATGAACCCTCAAAGAGGATTAAACCATTAGGTCTGACCTCAATCTCAAGCTTAAAGGATTCCAAGCTTGAAACAACTCTCAAAAGCTTAAAGGATTCCAACACTAAAAGATGCTATCAACTCAAACAAGAGGTGTCTAAGATCCTAAAACACCAACTTGTGAGGACTATTACACTACAACCATGCAAAGCACGACTCAAATGAACTAACCAGCCCAAAACAGAGCTAAAATAGGCTATTTTAGAGGCTAAAACATGCTGGACTTGAGCTAAGTTAAGCTAGAAAAACATGCTAACATATAGAGTTAACTAGGCATGCAAACAAGGAACAAGGAGGGGAGGCTAACCTTTCCAAATTGGGACTTCAAAATTAGTTTTTTGCCACTAAAAAACCTTTGAAATTCAGTGGTTAAAAGGCCCAAAAAATTTGGTTTGAAAGTGGTGAACAAAGGTACACTAGCTTTACAAGCAAAGAAGTAAGAAGGGTGAACCACCCCATAACTGAAAATGGCCTCAAACCACCACCTTTAGGCGACAAAAACAGAGTTTTTTACAGTTCAAAATCAGTCCAAAAAATAGTTGAAAGAGATGGAAAAACAAGTATGCAAAAAAATGTAAAAGGGGAGTGTTATACCTCTTGAAGCAAGCAACAATTTTAGGCACAAAGTCAAGTCAAAAACACCTTCTACAGCTCCAAGAAGGCTTCCAAGGACCTCAGCTCAAAGGTGATCAAGTTTGATTAAGGAAGTGTATGCAAAAGTATAGGACTTGTGAGCAAATGTATACAAAATTGCAAGAGAGAGAGAGAGAGAGGGGGAGAGAATTTTGCTCCAAAATTTTCTAACCCTTTGCAATGGGGTAGAAGGTCCCATATTTATAGGAAAACAAGCTTTTGGCTGAGTTAAATTAGTCCATACACATGTATGGTGATCAAGCCCATTGTGCCAACAGCTGGAACAGCTGTCAAGAAAATATCTACAAAAAGGCATCAATGGCCGGTCGGCCACCAGCGATGGCCGACAGGCCACTTGGGTGGCCAGCAGCCTCAATTGGTGGCCGGCAGCCACCAAGGGTTGCAAGCTTGAAGATTTTGGTCCAAAACAGGGCATAGAATGGATGTGGTTTGAAGGTTCAAAGATAGGGCATTCTGCCGAGGACTTTGGGCACCAAAACGAGCACAAATAGTCACAATCATCTAGTGCACAAACGATGACGTCCAAGTCTTGAGAACGGTAAAAAATGGGGTGTCTACAGGAGGGAAGAGGAATTCAGAACTTAGACTATAATACTGTGGACATAAATTCAGAGAAGAAAATTTACAGTGAGACAACAGAAAAATCGATTTGACAAATCATCCCCTTTCAGCAATCCACTTTGCTGCAATTGTAAGACATAATGGGCACAAGCTGCATCATTTGCACCGGGGAGTTCACATATCCTGTACCATTCTGCAAACAGCATTGAAACCTACAGAAAACACATGTTCCAGTAAGAAATGATTACTACAAAATATTTAGTTGACCCTCCAGCTTCAGATCCAATTTCTAACAAGAAAATTTTCCAATCCACCCCCCAAGTTTCCCAGTCATTTTTTATTGAAAAAGTAGGCAAAGAAAATGAGGTCTGGAAGAATTTATGAGGTACCATCAAATTAAATTTCTGTAATGGGCCAAAATGGCACATAATAAACATTATGCCATAATGACTGATACAGGAGTGTAAAATTCTGTAACTGGTTATATGACCACAGTTTTAATCCAACCAATAGATTGCCACAACGGTAAGGAAAGCCAGGGATAACGTTATGCAATGGTAACAACCAATTTTTAACCATGGCAAAAAAGCACCAAATTCATTTCTGTTGATTTAGAATTATGAAGAGCATGCTGAACAACAAAAGGTCATATATAACTTGCTCACAAAAACCAGCAGGATATGATTCCACTGACTCTACTATGTTATAATCTTCCCTGCTTGCTGCATAGAGACCAGGGGCCTGTGCCAGCAGAAATTAAAATGTTAAGATGCAAAGAAATATTAGACAATTAAAAATTATATAAGACCAATATTTCCGATAACCTTCTGCTCTATAGCTTGTCTGGTATTATCCTCTCCATCAAAAATAGCAAAAAAAGTAGTAGGATTGGCAGTAGGATTTCTGGCAACCTCAACCAGCTGTTGTAATGACTCTGGAGATCCAAGCCTTGCTGCAAGCTATAGGTAAGATCTCAATCAGAACCAGGAACAATCTGATTTAGTCACCATATCAAACAAAATGAATAGTCACAAACCTTAGCCAGCCTATCAACGAAATTATGAAGTTTGGAAATGACAATGCAGCAGTGATAGATGCTTCAGGTGTCTTGCTTGTTGTGAGGTCCCGAAGACCAAATTTCTTACATGGGAAAAAATAAACATTGAATAATCTGAAGGGGTAACAAACAATGCAAGGATCATAAAATACTAATCTTTGATTACCTGAATCTTTTCTGCAACTTCTAATATTGTTAGGCCATTACTTCCTTCAAGAGAAAGAACATGAAATGCAGCAAATTTGACTGTTTTAGGAGTCAGCCAATGCCTAGATCTTCTTTGATTCGAAAAACCCTTTTCTTGCATTATGGCAAGAGCATTTTCAGCTGCAGCTCCATTGCGTAAATTAGAAATCATATCTTCACCATCATTACCCTGCATCACCCAAATACTTTAAAATAAGCTGCAATAAGCAATTTACAGAAGCATACAATAGGGTTTATCAACAAATGATGTTCCTCTTTTTTTTTTTTTTCGGTGCATTATAGTGATGTAATATTCTACCAAAAACTAGTCATTAAGAGAAAATAAGAAACTGAGTATTATTTGTAACCAACAAGAAGGTTGACTGAATTGTAACCTAAGCAAGTGGCCAACAGCTTTTCAGGAAAATTGATTCAAATCTTCCAATGAACTAGAGAGAGAACCAAGGAATGCAAGGAAAACAAAAGTGAGGTTAATCTACCCCATAAAGGAGGAGGTATTGAGCTCAGGACAATGAATGCAAGCACAAAAAACGGGAGTGAGATTAATCTGATGACTTCACATTCATGCTGATCTTGAGCTGGCCAAGTCCTCCAGGTCTTGGTGACAGGCCTTCATATAATATTTGTTTGCAACAATTTATATATGCTTCTACTGAATTATAACTTGTCCTCAATTCATGATGCATTTACAAAAGTAGCAAATAAACTGCAAAACTTGGTAGAGCAATTACAAAAGTTGGTCCAGATGAAATTCTATTGTGTTTGCAAGCACAAGAAGTAATGACTTCCAAAAGATGATGTAACTTCGTCAACCGTAATAAAGAAAATATTAGTCCTCTATTATAGAAGTTGAAAATCAGAATCATTGGAAGAGAATCAACCAAGCAGTTGAAACCAGGCTATTAAATGGTATAACATACAAATAACCAATATGATATGATCGATTTTGAATTTTGTGTAAACCATAGCAACCAACTTATGAGAAAATTAAGTGTTAAATGGAAAAAGATTCTACTTATTTTCATCATGAAGATATGCTTGTTCAATACTCCTTTTCCTCAATTTTGGCCCAAATCCAGCAGATAGAGCAAATTGTCGCAATATCTCAGATCGGGTCAATGGATTTAAGTGGCGCTACCAGCTGCGTATATAAAAGCCCCAAGCATACGCCTGAAAGTAAAACAAAGGAATAAAAAGTATTTTAGAATGAATAAACACAAAATCAAGCCACAACTGACAACAAGATAGAAGTAACAACAAAAACCAACTACAGAACAAAGCTTAACAATCTGTGGATGGCCACCTCCAGGATTGGCAGCAGTATTTTGATTTACTCCCAGCCCAGTCGAAGAGGGTGTCCTTGCTACATCCTCAATATCTTTAATTATGGATCTTAGAAGAGCTACATGAATCTCCTCTAACAATCTTGGATCCTGAAAATAGTAGGGAGCAGCTAAAACAATAAGATGAGAGTAAGGATAAAACAAATAGTCTAAAGGAAAAATTAAACACAAGGATCTCAAGAACTTACATAATCATGAAAAGCTTGCACAAATTCATCCAGCATAAATGGCCAAAGCCCTAGAATGTCAGCAAAATTTATTAAAACTCTCCAGACCTAAAAATCAATTCACAGGTAAATAACATTAGAATGATCACAATACCTCCATAAGCATCACCATTAGATCTAGTCCATATGTTGTTTGAAAAAATTGTAGTTCATTACGTTCAACTTGTTGAAAAATGTTCATATGTATGCCTTCCACTTATGTAACAATAAGGACTTTCATTATCACCACATGTTAATTTTTTTTACAATTAAAGAATTATTTTGCAGTAACAAAGAAAAATTTGGTTATCCTTTCATTCAAGCTTGATGAAGCCACTATTGACAAGATACTTGGCATTCTGTTACATGGACTCTTTAAAGTACTTGTGTTGGACACTTGACACTTGGATAAGGGTATGTGTTATGTATCCAATACTTCTCATCGGATATTGCTTAGCAAGCATAAAAATCACTTTAATTTTGTTATAAAATTTTATTTAACAATATTATTATATGCATTTTTTGTTGCATGATTGCTATAAAATGAATAAATTCCTAAAATTTATGAAAGTAGTGAATTAACTGTTCAATTTGCCATCATCACCATGAGATGAATTAAATACAAATCTTATGATCTTGCAGATTTTAACCTATCTAAACATTCAACCCACATAACAGTTCCAAGAAAGAAAAACAATAGACAAGGCACAACATCCAATTAATATCATGACACTACTTCTGAAAGAATTAGAAAACAAAATAGCAATTGTGATGTAGTCCTTTATCAATAGTTAGTTGTTCTCCATAACCACATCGATGACAGATCGAACACAATTTGAACATAGATGAAATCACATAGACCAATTACTGAAAGCACAATCTAGATCTCATAGTGCAGAGCAACACATAAGTGAAAAACAATTACTGAAATAGAGATGAAATCACTGAAACCAATTTTTCAAAACACTGATCCAAATCATATTGTATAAATCACAAACAAAACAACTAACCTCTGATCGAAGAAGACAAAGAGTTCCAAATCCAAGGAGATAAATCATGAAGCTGTGCTCAAAATCGAACTTCAAAATAACAATCCCGAGATGAATCACCAACCAGAAGAAGAATCGAAGAAGAATCACTGAGTAAGAGAGTGAAGAAGAATCGAGAGCCCTAAGGGCTTAAGACCTATATAGAGCCCTAAACAAAAGTATTCACTAATAAAACATTGATCCAAAACAGAGATAAATCACAAATAGAACAACTAATCTCTGATCGAAGAAGACGAATAGTTCTAAATCCACGGAGATAAATCACGGAGCTGTGCTCAAAATCGAACTTCGAAATCGAAGAAGAATCACTGAGTAAGAGAGTGAAGAACAAACGATCCTTTGAGAGAAAGAGAGAGCAAGAAAGTGAGAGAGTGAGCAAGAGAGTGAGTGAGTGACGGCTGTGCTCAAAATAGGGTTTTCAAAATAAAGGTTTGGAGAGACAGAAGAGGGTGCGAAGAGAGACAGGATTTGGAGGCGGTTTTTAAACGTCTTGATTCAAAAAACGATATCGTTTTAATTAATAACAAATGTGATGTTTAAAAGACGCCGTTAATTATTAGAAAAAGTGATGTTTACTAAAACGCCGTTAATTAAACATCGTTGAATCCCTAATTTCCTGTAGTGTTTCAACAAAAAGTCAAAAGCAGATAAAAAGGAACCAAAATAGTGGTTGAGGTGGTGGGTCAGTAAAACTATTAGTGTTTTTTTGGTGGCTTTGTGGCAATATCATGTAAGTCAAAATCAAAAGGAGCCAAACAATGAAAAATGCTTGGGACCTCTAATTTAGAGGTACCACTAGTGATGTGGCAGTGGGTCCCACCCACTGCCACTGTCAGTCATGTGTCTTGATTTTTTTTTTTTTCCCCTACCTCATTAGAGGTGTGTTTTTAGAAGTCTCTAGCATTGTTGGCCAAACAATACGGAGGTCGTTTGACAATTTAATATTTTAGTGTAAAAATTAAAAGGTTACTAAAAATAAAAAAATAATAATTTTTATGAAAAATTTTTAAAAAAAATTCTCTTTATTATGTACATTTTTTTATAAACATTTAAAAATTATTCCAATATACTAATTTTTCTACCACATATTTTAACTAAAAACTAAAAAAATTACTAAAATAGCCTGTTCACAAACGAGACTTAAGCATTCATTTGGGATGTGGGTTGACTTTTGAGGTTTTTGGCTATTTTAGCCTAAGGTTAAAAAGTCTCGTTTAAGATGGTCTTTTTAACTTTTTTGACTTTTGTGAGAGAAAAAAATAAAGATTATGGTTTAGATGTAATATTTTATCTTTGAATTTTTAGCAAATTTTGTCTTTTTGTAACTATTTTAGCCCAAAAAATTTAGGTTAAACATAGCCTAAACTAGAGGTGTAAATCTGGCTCAGCCCGGCCCATGTCGGGCCTCGCAGGCTGCCGCCAAAATTCGGACCAGGCTGGCCCACGGGCCAAAAAATTAGGCCCAAGCCCAGGGAGTATTCAGGCCTTAAGCGGGTCGGTGGGTCAGGCCTCAAGCCGGCTTGGTAGGCCTGGGCCTAGGCTTGGACTCGGGTTTGGGCCAGACTTAGGTGGGCCTGGCCATTTTTTTTAATTTTTTTTACCAAAATTTTTTTATTTTCCACTAAAAAAGACATTGGGCCTCTGGCAGGCTAGACCGAACTTCAAAATGATGGCCCAGGTCCAAGCCTAGGGGCTCGGGCCCCAAAAGGGCCTAAACAGGCTGGGCCCACCCCGGGTGGGCTTCGAGTCGCCCACAAGCCATAGGCCATTTTTACACTCCTAGCCTAAACATTCTCACCCAACAGCAGTTCACTCGTGGCGATTTAAGAAGAGGGTGGTGGTAGAGGGCCGTGATTGGTGGTGCATGGTTGATGTGAGAGAGGAGAGCGAATGTGTTTGCAAAGAGAGAGAGAGAGAGAGAGAGAGAGAGATGAGGGATGGTCACAAGTCAGATTTGAGATGGGTTTGTAGTTGCACCTACCTTGTATCATATTAGAGTGGGACAAATCCGGGGATGACAGGGGTGGATGAGGGACAGGAAACGGGTTAATTTTGTAAGTTGAAAAATAAAAATATTAATAAAAATTAAAGATAATATAGTATATTACACATAATGATTTATACTTAATGAGAATTATAAAATAAAAAATAAAAAATAAAGGGAGCCGCTATTCTCACTTCACTTTGTTCCAAATATACTCCATTCTTTATCCTTATTATACATAATTATATTAATACCTTTAGAATTTTGATTTTTTTAGAGAGTGTATTTTGTGTGAAAGTGTATTAATATAACTATGTATAATAAGGACAAAGAAAAGAGTAGTTAGAGTAAAGTGGAATGAGAATAATGACTCCCAAAATAAATGAGTAAAAATTAATATTAAGTATAGTATTTTAGTATTTTAATTTTATCATAGTGAAAAAAATTAAATTATATACTATATATATAAATATATTTAATAAAATATATAAGGACGGGGGTCGGGGAGAAGATGGCGAGGGAAACAAAATCCGTTCATGCCCAATTTCCTTAACAGGACGAGAAAAAATGACCACCTCTGAGAGTGAGTCACAAAAGCTAGTTTTCTTTTTTTTTTTCTTTTTTTTTTTTTTGGGGGGAGGGGGGGGGTAAATTACACTGAGCTCTCTTGAGATTCAATAAAGATGATAAATTACTAATAAATTTTAATAGTTGGATTTAATTCCCATCAAATCCTATTGAAAATAAGTTCTTGTAAAATTGTCGCTAAAAATAATTTTTTGTAATATTTTTTGCATATGTCATTAAAAATTGACAATTTATAGCGATCCCCGTTTTCCCATTGTTGTTTAACTGTAATCCGGACTCGGTTCCGTAAATTTGTTGTTGTCTTATCCTCATTTCTATCCCTTACTCTTTGTTTTAGAGTTTTGGGTTGTGTTGGGCAAGTTGGGTTTACGTTGGTTGTGTTTTGAAGCTTAGAATTTTGCCCAGATTTTAGCCTCTCTGCTCGAGCGGCGCTTTTGACGCTCGAGCGGGCCTTTGTTGTTCTTGTCCGCTTGAGCGGGGAGTTGGACGCTCGAGCGGGGACCTGTTCTGCGAAACTTCTGGATGGTTGCATCCGCCGCTCGAGCGGGGGTTTGGGCGCTCGAGCGGGAGTCTATGAGTGACGCTCGAGCGGGGGTTTCCACGTTCGAGCGGGGCGACCTGTATAACACACCGAGATTCAGCTTTTTGAATCACTTTTTGATTTCCTTTCTCTCTCTTACTTTTCCGAAAAAGCCATTGGAGAGCACTTCACTCTAAAACCTAACTTCTCTCTTAGGATTGATCTAGCTAGAGTGTTTCCCTCACCTTGGGCCTTTGTAAGAAGTGTGTTGATCGTCGAGGGCTTCGTTTTGATCCAAGAAATTTGGGATTTGGAGCACTTTGATTTCGGGTCATCTTCTCTATTTGAGTTCTCCATTTGAGGTAGGGATTCTCCTTGTTCTTTTTCAATACTCCGTCTATAGATAGACATGTGGTAATTTTTGTATTGCATGAAAATTGTATCGTGTTGGATTTGTTTGAAAATCATGAGTTAAACCTAGGGTTGGTTGTGTTGAGAATGGATTTGGCTTCATTGATTGTTGTCTTGGCTAATTAGTATATAAATTAGCATGTTGTAGTTAAATGAAGAAAAGCCCTAAATTATATTTTGATTGGGTAAATTAAAATGGGGTTTGTTGACCATTGTGTGTAAATCTCTTTTGTCAAATGAGTTTGGTAAGGGTGTTGATGCCTAAGGGATTAACCATGGCTTTGGAATTGGTTTATGGAAACAAGGAATGTGGAATTGGTTTTGTGATAACAAAAAGAAAATGGAATTGTTTTTGAGAAAATGAGAGAAGTGTTTTCGAAATAAGTTTGAGAATTGGATTGTGGTATCTTTAACTACCATGTTAATATTGTTGTTGGGTTTGTGATTCATGATAATTGAGTTTTTCAATAGATGTACTAATTATATGCATCTAGAGGTTTTGTCCTTGGTCATCGGTGGAGGATGACACGGTTGTGTAGAATTGTCGGGTAGGCATTTTTATCATTGATTAATTGAACATCATATGTGATGAAGTGCTAGATACATTTTATATATGTATATTTGCTCGGAAGGAGATAGTCATGTGTTCATATACTTTAACACATTGCTGGTATCTTGACAGTTTATGTATATGCATTATACATGTTGGTTATGCCTTGATGTGCTGTGATTGTTGGTAGTATACCCCGCGCTAATAATCAAAGGTACCATTACCTTCCAGCTAGCGCCTGGAGAACTGACCGCGCTAATAATCAAAGGTACCGTCACCTTCCAGCTAGCGCCTGGAGAACTGACTGCGCTAATAATCGGAGGCACCATACCCTTCCAGCTAGCGCCTGGTAAACTGGCTTGTTGTTAATGTTGTTGAGTGGGGTGTATTGTTGGCTTACTACGCACATAGCTAGTAGAGCGAAGTTGGTTGTAGTTGTTTCAGTATATCTTTGGCTTACTAAGCACATAGCTAGTAGAGCAAAGTGGAATTGTTGTTGTTTCGTTGTAACTGAAAATATCACGGATTTGATTGGTTACAGTTCGGAGGACCGAGTTACTCCATTGATTGATTGTATACATGTTGGTGGATTGTAAATTTATATTTTTACAAAGATATGCATGTATAGCTATGATAGTAGTGGAAACAAACCAAAATGTCTTTTTGTCTTTTGGAAAGTGTGAAGGAGAACGAATGTTTTAAAGATAAACATGTTTTGAAAAGGTACATCTGTGTATGTATTGAAAACGGAAGAGAGTATCGGGCTTAGTGTGATTATTTCCTAAGTAATTGTTAATGTTATGAAAGATTGGGAACGGGGATTAATGAAAGGAAAGAGGAAAGACAAATCACTTGTAGCGTTGAATGAAACGGTTGTTTTCGAGAAAAGTTCATACATATATATTCTGTATAAACTGTCACATTACTATTCTAGTATGAGAATGAGTGTTCATGATCATAGCTATCTGTAAGTTGTTATTGTTGAGGATCATGTTGAGTTCCCTACTGGACTATATGTTCATCCCACGTTGTTGAATCTTTTTCAGGTGTTTAGCAGGTTGAGCTGCAAGATTTGGATCTACTTATTTACTGGCCACGGGGCCTCAGTTATTGGCAGAATGCCATTGTTGTGAAAGGGTTACACCCTTCTTCTTGTACCTTAAGTGATGTAAGCCCAAGGGCAATTTATTCAGCATGTTCATGTAATAATTACTTTGCATACGAATGAGAGTATTGTTAATCACTTGCACGGATTGAATGTATGGGTTTATTTCCGCATGTTATCTCTGAAATTGAATTAAGTTAATGAATCTGGTAATGACTTCGAGTAATAAAAAGTGGGGTGTGACACAATTAGTGATTTTTTGGTCACAATTTTATAAATTGTTACTAAAACTTACAATTAGTGACATTTTTTGTGACGAATTTTTTAAACTGTTGCTGAAAGTTAAAAGTTAGTGATTTTTTTTTGTGACAATTTTTTTAAACTGTTACTACAACTTATAAATAGTGACTTTTTTTGTGACAATTTTCAAATTGTCATTGAAAATTAACAATTTGTGACGTTTTTTAATAGTATTTGATAAAAAAAAAGCCATTAATTCTTACAGGACCTGTTGGACAATAAGTTCACCCATTAAGACCTACACGTACCTATAAAGAAAATACAATAAGTTACATATTTTTGACATAATTATACTGACCCTCCTTTTAGTAAGGTCAAAGAAATCAAAACTAATTCAGCTGGTATGAAAATACAAAAATACATAAGAGAACATATATACTTCAATGTAAACGAATAAATAATATAATTTTTTTTTATTCATACGATTAACAAATTTTTAATGAAAATGAGTCAAAATATTATATGAATTAAAACCTTGAGAGAACTCATTGTAATTATGTCAAATTCATGAGACTTACTGTGTTTTGCCAAACTTCTGTGGTGTTAGATGAAGGCAGTGGCTATTAACTGGGAAAGTAAAAAGAGCAATGGGATTGAGTTGGGGAAAATGAGGAAGTAGCGACGGACAAGGAAAATGGATGGTAGTAGGTTGGGGAAGAGGGGTGGGGTGATGATGGGTGACAATAATGGTGTGGGAGGTGGCTATCGACATTATTGAAAGGAAAATAGTGATTAAATTGTTTAAATTATCTTTCTTCGTTGGTCATAACTAACAGATATAAATGGTTGGCTAAAATTGATATCATTTTAAAAATACAAAACTTAAATTAAAATAATTTAAAAATAGATTTTAATTTGTAACCGAGGTGAAATCTTGATTTTTTTTTTTTAAATTTACTTATATTTTATTATTACATATTTATAAGTCTGTTCATTTCAAGAAAATAAGGTAAAACAATACGAAGAGTAATTCATAGTATTGTAAGTTTTTTATCATAGGCAAAATGTTTCACAAATCCCTTTGGTACAGTAAGCTTATTACTATACCAATTGGGTAGAACAATTCCAAGAGCAATTCATTAAGCATAGTAAGCTTTCACAAATTTTTTATAGAGGCCCTTAGAGAGGGGGGCTCTCTCTCTCTCTAGAGATTTCTGGCGATGTTTCGACAAAATTTTGGTGATCTTCTTTACATTTCTAAAATATTGATGTACACTCTTAAAGTATAAATTTACATTTTTAAAGTATAAATTTGAACTTTTTATGTCTGAAATAGGAATTTTAAGTTTTTCTCTCTCCATTTTGACAATAATTTTTGAATTTTCGACATCCACAATGGTTCCCTCTTTTCTCAAGCGTTCTCCCATATCATTGTGGGTGTTCTTCCTCTTCAACTCTAACTTCTGGTAGTATCCGAAGTTCGGCGGCAGTGGTGGTGTTGATGAAGTTGGACATCAGTGACGGCGATGACGGTGATGATAACGATGGCGATGGCAGGTGTTGATGCAGATCTTACTTTGCAAACCACATCTATGAGAAGGTCGTTGATTTTCATTAGATTATAGTGATTTTTTTAACAAATTTATTTTTGTTATTTGTAATTTGTTGTTTTTGGCCCTTTAGAATCTTATTGTTTTTATTGTAATCTTATATATTATTTGTTTTATTTTAATAAAATTATTTTTTCTGTTCTTAAAAAAAAAAAAAACCAAATTTTTAAAATTTTAAAACCTAAACCAACCAAATAGACGAGGACTAAGTCTAAGTCAAGTCTCGGTTTTGGTCCTCCTTGGTACTTCCCCACTCTAGCTTCAGGTCTAACTTGTGTCTGTCGAATATTAAGATACAAACATACCTTTGTCTTAGCAAAATGGATGTGATTGAGACCCCCTCCAATCACCACCCCCACCACCCCACACACACGTGGCGGGTGGTGATTGGAGGAGAAGGAAAAAAAAAAAGAAAAGAAAAACTGGCCAATCAGAAAGAGAGGGGGTCAAAACGCCGGGGGCCGGGGGGGGGGGAAGGGGGTCCGGATCATTTTTCCTTAGTAAAAATATAATTTAAGGTCAAATTTTAGAACTACTTGACCTATGTGATTATTATTATTATTATTATTATTATTATTATTATTATTATTATCATCATCTATATATAGGATTATTATTATCTATAAATAGGAGAATGGGATTTTAGTGAGAAACTTTTTAAGAATTTTAAATTTTTATTTTCAAATTATTGAATTTTTAATTTATAAAATATTAAAAAATAAATTATTGATTGATATATTTAATTAATTATTCATTATTTTAGTAATAATAATTATTCTTTAATTTATAAATTTTAAATAAAAAGATAACAAAATATTCCATAATCTTTCCCATCATAATTTCTCTCAACAATTTTTAGATTGTGAGAGGAGGTCCAACAACAACCGCCCAGGTACGCACAACGCAACCTGAGATGAATTCCAAACACACTGAAATCGTGTGAGGAAAAAAACACTCTAACCACGCTGAAATTGTGAGAAGAGGTCCAAAAGCAACCCGCCCAGCGCGTCTACAACGCAACCTGGGATAAATTCCAAACACGCTGAAATCGTGTAAGGAAAGGGACACTCAAACCACGCTGAAATCGTGAGAGGAGGTCCAAAAACCGCTCGCCCAGCGCGTCTACAACGCAACCTGGGATAAATTCCAAACATGCTGAAATCGTGTGAGGAACGGGACACTCAAACCACTCTGAAATCGTGAGAGGAGGTCCAACAAACTATCAGGCGCGTGCCCGGCGCAACCTGAGAAAGTCCCGGAGGACAACGATCCCAAACGCTGCTCAGCTTAAAAGTATAAACGATAGAAGATAACACAAGATGCAATTAAATGCAAGTAAGGTGTGCATGACAATACAAGTGGAAGAGTGCATAACAATGCGGGTGGAATGGTGCATAACTTTGAAGTAGGCTTGATCTTGCGCTTGAGGTAGAGGCACACTCATACTTCGGAGCATTGACAAGGCTTGACAAGGTACATCCGGAATACAATCACGGAATTTTCTGAAGGTGAAACATACTCAGATGCTCAGAATTTTCCCCATTTTCTTTTGCTTTGTAGTCTGGAACCTATATAGCTTCAGATAGGTCCTGGTTCTACTGTTCTCACATGACCTGGGTTGAACCCTGCAGTTTATGAAAGAACCAAACCTGTTTTGCACAAATGTGGAGAATGGCACAGCACTCTGAGCACAAAACGATTTTATTGTGGAATTTTAGATTGAGAAGTGAGTTCTTAACTGGGTATTGAGCCTACGACTGACCACAGCAAAAACGACTCAACAACTGAAAACAAAAGGTAAACAACCTAAACACATCTACTGACACTCGAAATGACTCAAGACAAGAATCGAGACAAACAAAACAAAAGAGACGACACTCAGATGTATTGCGAAGACGACAAACCTCTCAGGTCGCGAGGAGCCAGTTTCTCCAGGTATTGTTTCCCATCCTTTCTCATTTGTGATTCTCACATCACTCGGCCCTCAGGCTCTATTTTTCACTCAAAAACCCTTTTGCTCACTTTTCTCTCAACTTACATCTCTCTATTCTTTAATCTCTCATTTTGTATCCCTCCCCTGGGTGGTTGATGGATAAACAAGAGGTTGTGGGTTCATGCCCAACACTGTTAGCTTACAGCTATTTCCTCTGGTGACGTTTAGTCAATGCCCCAAATGAGGGAGTGGAGTACCTTGATCCATTCCAATTCGTGCTTCGCACTTGGTTTATGCCTCGTTGCTTGGAGGATGGAGCTTTCAGCCCTTTGTTGTTAACTTCAATTGTGCCCTCTTCTGGCAGGTAGAGTGCCCTTTTTGGCAAGTATGTTGAAAATGGAGGAAAGACAGGAAGCCTGACTCAACTGTGCCCCTAGTTCATTATTTTGACCATTTTTTGTTTTTGGCTTTCTACTAAAACAATTTTGACCAAAATGAGAGTTAGATTAACATGCTTGTTCAATTTTTGATTTGAAAACATGCAAGTCAGGTTATGAGCATTGAAAATTTTCCTTTTTGGGTCCAAGATATGGTCCAGTTTTTGGAAAAAAATGTAACAAATTTTTGAGAAAATTAGTCAGCCTCAGTAAAAATTCTCAAAAACTGTTTTTGCAAACGGCCACTGCTCAACGAGCACGGAGCCTACTCTTGAGATGCACGACCTCGGATCCATAAACAATGGAAAATTGCCCCTTGTCTAAAGGACACTGCATGGCAACGGAAAGTTGCCCCTTGTTTGAATGACGCCGCAGCATACTGAATGGCAACAGAAAGTTGCCCCTTGTTTGGATGATGCCGCAGCGCATTGTAATCAGTCCTCAGAGTGACGATCACAACCGAACTCTCGGATACAGAGAAGACAAAGATGACCAAAACCATCACATGGACACAATCGAATTTGAAGTGTTTTACGGCTGGACTTCAGAATGAAGTTGCCTACGTATCCCAAAGATGGGAATCAAGCCTTACGTAGTTCGGGGTTAAGGTACACTCGGGTATTAACCTCTCCTTTTGCGCTCTAACTTTTGCCAAGGCCGCTCTTTCTGGGCTTTCAACCTTGCGAGCTTTGTTCTTCTTTTCTTTTCAATTCTTTTCATTTCTTTTCTTTCTTTTCTTTTTCTTTTCTTTTTTTTTTTCTCTTTTTTTCATTCTTTTCTTTTTTCCTTGCTTTAACTTTTGCCTGGGTCGCCCTTCTAGGTTTTCGGCCCAGCGAGCCTCTCAAGGGTAAAAGTGTAGCTTTGTCCATGTTGAATGGTTTGAGATCTCGGAGCCATCTGAATCTAAGAGAATGGCTGCTGTTCGTTGACGATGTAGGAATCTATCCAATGGGGGCTGACTTTGCCCCTAGTGTTGTGGATAGGAACTCAGTTGTCCTTCAGTAAAAATTTCTTCTTTCTTCCCTTCTGGGATTTGGCGTTCTTGTCGATCTTCATCTTTGACTCCTCGAGCACATTTGAAATTCTTTTGCCCCTAGTTCAAAGGGGTGCTTCTGATCTAGCTTCGCAAGCTTCTTTTTGACATTCTGATCTTCTCGCCCCTAGTTCATGGGCTGCTTTTGATCCGGCCACACGAGCCTTACATTGTGGTTGAGCGTTGAACATTATGACGCCAAGTTCAAGATTTAAAAGCAAGGGGTCGAGTCTCGAGGCTGAGAGCGATCTTAGGCTGCACAATCTCAAGAGCGATTCCGCACAAGTCTTCACAGGACCGCGCGAAACATTTTTTGAAATTTTTAAGAAAGCGACTAATCGCTCACGCTGAAGACAGTGTGGGACCAATCTGGATCAAGCCAGGATCCTTCTCAGTACTCACGTTAACAAACATGATTTCATTCATTAAGGGCTTAACATGCCTTTCTTTCTCTCAAATGATCAAATTCTTGCAAAACCCAAGGAATTCCTTCCTCTTCGTTTTCACCACAGTGTTCAAAAAGTTTTGAAAAACTTAGGTCAATGCAATAATTTAAAGGTGCAGAAGAGCAGGTGAGATGCTTCGCCATTTCATTCTAGACTTGTTGGCACAACAGGGTCAAAGTAGCGATAGGCACAAAAACATGACAGCCACAGCCGTTTCATTCAGATTTCCTGGTTGCAACTGGCTCCATAGCAGAGATAGACTCAAAACAAAGCGAAAAGACAAACACAAAACGAGCGAGCGATGTCCGAGGTAACACCCCCGGAATCACACGACTCTAACAACACAGGACTGACTCGATACAACAAGACAGACCCGACTGACTCAGCACAAAAAGACTGACTTTATACAACACAACAAGACTGACCCAATACCCAAGTCAGAAAGCAAAATTAACAGCATTTGTACATTGCTCAAAACAGTGCCTGCCATCCACCATAGCTGGAGTAATCTGAGCGCCATCCGCAGGTGGTTCATCCCCCGATCAAATAGTCACATTATCCCCCACAAGTTCACTGATCCAGTGCCGATAGACTTTGCAGGACCCGGCGCGACAATGACCTTGTTGTCAATCAGATCTTGTATTTCATGGCGAAGACGGTAACAACTATCAGTGCCATGGCCGACTTATTGATGGGGGAGGGGGGAAGTTTACTTGGCTGGATCATGGGAGGGGGGAAGTTTATCTGGCAGTGGCCGCAGCTCCAGGGGTTTCAGATCCCCATTTCTAATCAGGACCCTCAAGGCCGCTGATAGAGACATGTACAGTGGGGTGAACACCCTCTGGCCCCGAGGGGGTGTTTTGAGGTTTGTGGAGTCTTGCTGGATGTACTAGCAAAGGGATTGACAGGCACTGACTGGGCTTGCTGATCTCTTCCGAGCATGGGATTAGGGCTGAAAGGAACATTCCTGGTACAACGGCCCTTCTCCCGGCTTGCCCCTTGATTCAAACTGCCCCCAACTTGAGTGGCGAAAGTGTCATCCACAGCCTTTGCAACAACTGCAATTACTTGTTGTTTGTTCAGCCCTTCGCTTTCAAGGCCTCAACGACCCACTGAAGATGTTCATGGGGACTAATGCTTGCCCTTGCCTTGTTCTTATCACTGGCCTCCACTTTGCTAAGAGATTGGCCTTCTCCCAATGCAGCCCATCCCAAGGTTAGGAGCCTTTTGACATGAACTCCTGGTATGTGATGCGGTTGATGACGGAGCCAAAACTCCAAAGGCCAGATCTGCCACAGTTCTCTGAAGATCTTCGATCATTCATTAGCTTAGAAGTAGTGGGTTCATGGGTTTGGGATGATTGGGGTTCAGATGCACCCATCATGCATAAGTCCATGCTTTCCGGGATAAACATCTCAGGCTTGGGTAGATGGGCCAGGGTGATGTATACGCTGGGGTCATAGGTGGACGGCAGTATGTGGATGAGGTTGAGATGTAGAGGTGACGGGTCAGTACTAACCTGAGGTCCTTTTGGTAGAGCTAGGGTCTCTTCGTCAATAAGATCCTGAATCTTATGACGGAGGCGGATGCAACGGTTCGTATCATGATCGTGCTGTTGATGATAGGCACAATATTTAGCTGGGTCATATCTTAGTAGAAGAGGGTTTGGAAGGGGTTGGGGTTCTAGGAGTTCTAGGTGCCCTTCTTTTCGCAGCTTTTTCAAAGCTTGAGAGAGACTCATGTAAAGATGATGGAATTTTCAGGCTTGGGGCCGAGTTGAAGTGGTTGGTTTTTGGCCATTGAGGGAAGTGGTGATAGTGTCTACTTCTGAGCATTTCGCAGCTGTGCTTCCATCAGTAGTAGCATTGGAACTGCGAGCAACATTCCTCTTCAAAGGCTCATTATCTTCTGCAAAGATCCCTTGTCTGATGGCATCCTCGATTTGAACCCCCATTTCATGAAGGGCTGGAAAGGTAAACAGAGGTAGAACGGCCATCTTTTGCTTGCCATGCAGATTCCGAACAATTATTCTGATCTGATCTTTGTCGGAAGGTCTTGTAGTCATCATTGAGGCCTTTGCTCTCCATCTCGTCACGAACTCTGAGAAACCCTCCTTTGGCTCTTGGCGGGTGACTTCAAGATCACGAGTCGTGACCTCAATCTGTGTGTTGTAAGAGTATTGATCACTGAAGGCCTCGCCATCTCTTCCCAATTCTGTTTCACAGAGTTCTCCAATTTCGCATACCAGATTGCGGCTATCCCAGACAGGGTTCGGCCGAATAGTGACAGCTTCTGGGCTGTGGTCAAACCCATTAGTCTCAAGATATCAGAAAACAGTTAGAGGTGCACCATTGGGTCTTCAGAGCCATCGAATCGATCGATATGTAGCATCTTGAACCGATCCAGTAATGTCACCACTGAGTCGGTATAACCATCCTCTATGTCCGGAATGGATTTCATGCCTTGAGCCTTCTTGAACAGCTTTTCAAGCTTGCTCACTTTTAGCGCCGTTGGATCCGTCTCGAACTCAAAAGGGGAGTCCGGTAGGCTGATGGGTGTCTTGGGTAGCTGGGGTAGAACCGGGGGCGGAGCTAGCCCGACTGGAATGTCCGTATCATCCTGGACGTGGGTTGCCTCCCCGAGTATGGGAACTCTTGGTGGGGGAGGAGCCTGGTGTGAAGTAGATACTCCAGTTTGCTGCTCTAACCTGGCAATTGTCTCTGCGTGTTGGGCTATGACCATGGCCTGTTGCTTGGCGAATTCTGCTTGACGGACAGCGTCTTGCTGCATGGCTTTCATACTATCCTGGAGTTGGTGCACCATCTCTTCCAGACCCGACATATTGTCCTGATCTAACTGAGCAACCGGTATATTTGTGTCTACAGTAGGCTCAGAAATCTCAGCCCGACTGCTCAAAGATCACTGATCTGGTAGCTGTTGTACTGGTGGGCTGTGCCTGGCTGGCCTCCTTTTACCCTGCCTCTGGCAAAGGAACACTGATTGCCCTTGAACTGAATCTCTGACCTGACAAAGTCTATTAGCACAAGTCCGATAAACCTCGGGGGATATTGGAGCCTTCTAAAGCTACGGTTCCAGGACTACCTAACAAAAGAGAAAACAGAGAGCATCTCAGCCCAATTTTGCCAAAACAGATTTGACTCTTTATTGAATTCTGCCCTAAATTCTGCCTGTAAACCGATATCCTCAGGTAAGACTGATCCCCCCAAAATACCGATGCTGATGCCCACAGGCCTGATACCCAAACTTGCAAACTGATACATGCATTCCTTGTAGAGGCCAACTCTAAAGCACATAACAAACAAGTGAGAGCCAAAACACCGCTATGGAGGGGTAGGGTTTCCCTGTCCTATTTTGTCAAGAGCTAGGGTTTCACTACGCACGCAGCGGTTTCAAACAACCTATAATCGGGTGAGCAACCTGTCTTAGCTTGGAATGGTCACTATGGATTCCGAATATGCACTAGGTCGAATGGTCAAAAAGGGTGCCCCGGTAAAATCGGGGTTTGTGTTCCCGTCGTGGCAGAGCCCGCAACTGGTCAGCCTTATGGCACGCTTCTCGAAGCGAGCCTCCGGCAAATCGCTCAGGAATAGCATACGGCAAACACGGTGTCCTAGGCGCACCAATGCAAATGCAATGCAAAGTGACACATAAGTGTAGTCAAAACAAGATATCATGAGTTCGAGTCAAGCTCTCTAAATCCCCAGCAGAGTCGCCAGAAATTGTAGACGTCCCCGAACGTCCCGGGAGGAATCCCGTTTTGTTCATTTGGGCTCACTACAGTTCAGGACTCAATGTCACGGTCTTGTATCTAATCTCGCAGAGTGCAATGCAAGACCGATGAATCATCAAAGAGTCCAAATCCGGCAAATTGTTTTTGAAAACAGATTTTTTTGAAAGAAGTGCTAAACATGGACTGCTTTGCCAGATATAGAGTCGCCACCTAAATATTTATTTTGGGGGAATTTAGGAAACCCTGACTCGTGCCTAAGGCCACGTGTCCGTCATCACCAAAGTTGCCTCGGCTCGGGAACTTGGGTACGATTGGAGAAGGTCACTTCGTGAGCACCTCCGCTCGCCCGATCAAAGATCGGCCTCTACTAACCATGATATCTAGTTTTGAAAACATTATGCATTCTTATTCCAGTTACTTAGCCTAGATTTACTATGTGATGCGCACAGCATACAAGTATAGACTGGATCGCCTGGATTGGAACAAAGCATTTCATGTTTGTTTTTGAAAGCGGTTTGCTACTCGCAAGTAGGCTTAAAATGCAGATTTTGCCACCCTTGGGTAGGCTTAGAAAACATGGTTTTGCCACTATCTAGTGGGCTTAAAACTCACAGTCGATGCATTATTCCAATTCAGATAATCCAACCTTCACCCACAGGCATTCAGCCAGTTATATCACATAAGCAAATAGCCTCATGGTAAGCATGCTAATATGGCAACACTCACACGCATGCAAGATGCTAAAGCATAAGAGCTTACCTAGTACTCCAAGCCAAAACAAAAACTAGTTAGTAATCAAATGCATGATCCTAGTTCATATTAAGATGGCTAATGCAACACATACAGAATGCAACTAGAATAGGCTCGGCTAATCTAAGAATGGCATGTGAAATGCGACAACTTGATATATGTATTCAAGTTGGAATGGAAATACTATGCAGTTAGTATGATGCGCCGAACCCGGTGCATGCAATACGGATGAATAGATGCAAAACATGCGAGCATAAGGGTGCTAACTTAAACATGCCCTAATCTAACCACTGAAAGCGGATAAATAAAAGGGAGAAAGACGTGGGGTTGCAATTAGTCAATCCGCTAACCTGTCATTCGGTTTGTAATTTTACTCTAAAACCACCCAAATCGTACTGCCCACACCCTTACTTAGAAGTCTTACTTCATGAGACTCTATTATTTGCAAAGATATCACTTATCCAAGACTTTTCTTATTTAGATTAGGATCAACTCTCTTAAGAGTTCAACCTGCTCCAAACAAGTAGTCTAACATCATTTATGATTCTTGTCCTCTATCTGAACATTTTGGATTCCGATATGACTACATCACACCTCGACAACATGATTCGTGCATGTGGCACCTCGGCTAACAATCTCAACCGTGTGGCCACCCAAAAAATATGTCCCTACAAGTCACAACTTTTTTAAGTTTAAATTTATATTTGATGGGATTGAAAAAGCTTATGACATCTATAGAGAAAACAATATTAGTCATGATACATCCCTCTAAAAAGGGAACATTAAACCACTTCTAATGAGATAGAAATTCTAAAAAAAAAAAAAAAGCCCCAACCACCACATCATTTTCTTTTGGGAGGGGGAGGGGGAGGGGGAGGGGGAGGGGGTAGCTCATTGGAGCTCCCTCTAGAGCTCTATATTTAGAACTCCAAAACATTTTTCAAACAATATTGATGATTTGAATTGTTTAGTGTGGAAAGTCTTTAAAAATAATCATCAATAGAAAAATAAATAAGTTGATTCAATAATCATAATATTTTATTCTATAACGTTTGTTTTTAAAAAAAATGAACAAGTATATCCCAAAAAAAAAAAAATAGTAATAATTAAGATATGATGTGACATTTAGCATTTTTTTGGGGGTCTTTATTACTATTTTAGCTTGAAAGTATCATCCCAAAAATCGCTATAGTATAAAATTAAGAGTTTGTATAAGATTATTTGATATAATTTATGCTTATAACTTATTAAACAAAACAACTTCAATAAAAAATAATAATTATTATCTAAAAACTAAAAGATATATAATTTTAAATATTCTATTTTGTGATTATTAATTTTTAAATCATAATAAATTATACTAAACGAGCTTATTTTATTTTTGAGCGCAAAAAAGATATTCTGTGGAGACATCATAGTATCTGTGGGCTCTGATTTCGGGATAATCAGTTGATAGCAAATTTAACTCACTACAACAAAAACATACTTTAGTGGCACTACACTAGTGGCATATTTTTAGAAAATGCCACAAAAATGATATTTTGTGGCACGTTTTTGAAAAATGCCATAAAACGACAAACATAAAAGGCTCTAGTGACATTTCAATGAACAAGTGTCACAAAACTACAACAAAAACATACTTTAGTGGCACTACACTAGTGGCATATTTTTAGAAAATGCCACAAAAATGATATTTAGTGGCACGTTTTTGAAAAATGCCACAAAACGACAAACATAAAAGGCTCTAGTGACATTTCAATGAACAAGTGTCACAACACTACAACAAAAACATATTTTAGTGACACCATACTAGTGGCATGTTCTTAAAAAATGTCACAAAAAGAATATTTGGTGGCATTTTTTAGAAAAATGTCATAGAGCCACAAACATACAAGGCTCTAGTAGCATTTCAATTAAAAAAAAGTGTCATTTCACTACAACAAAAATGTCACTACAACAAATTTACACTTTAGTGACACTACACTAATAACATATTTTTAGAAAATGCCACAAAATAAAAATTGGCATTAAATGTTTTAGAAAAATGCCATAGAACCACAAAACATATAAGGCTCTAGTGGTATTTCAAAAAAGAAATGTCACATCAATTTTATGGCATTTTATAAAATAATGACACAAAAAATTATGTTCGTGACATTTACCAATAGATGCCACTAAACTTTAGTTGCAATGGCATTTTTAAAAAAATGTCAGGACACTAGGTAGGTGCAAATTACTTTTTATGGCACTTAGGTAAAAAGTGTCATAAACAAATATTTTATAACATTTTGAGAAATGCCACTAAGCCAAAAACTTTTCAAGCTTATAATGACATTTTTGAAAAAACAAAAAATGCCAATATATTTTCTAAAATTTTAAAATGCAGTAAATGATTAAAAATAAATGAATTAAACTTAATATACACTACAGGAAAAAGCATATTCGGCGACTAAATTTCCAGACCAAAAAAATTTGGTCGCTGAAAGTATAGCTTTCAGCGACCAAAACAGCATTAGTTGCCAAAAGTAAAGCTTTTTGGCGACTAAACAATTTTAGTAGCCAAAAGTCTACAATTGGCGACTAAAATTAAGTTTGGTCACTGATTATATGAGTTTTAGTGACTAAAAAATTTTTAGTAGCCCAAAGTAAAGCTTTTTGGCGACTAAAAAAATTTAGCAGCCAAAAGTCTACAATTGGCGACTAAAAATAAGTTTGGTCGTTGATTATATGGGTTTTACCGACTAAACAATTTTAGTAACTAAAAGTAAAGTTTTTTGGTGCCAAAAAAAATTTTAGTAGCCAAAAAGTTTACAATTGGCGACTAAAAAATAAGTTTAGTCGCCAAAAGTGGTCATTTTTAGCGCGGGAGAACTAAAATCCTAAGGCAGGAATAAAATTTTTTGGTGACCAAAATTTTGGTAGCTGAAAGTGCATCTTCGGCAACCAAATCCGATTTTGGTCGACAAAAGTTAAGTTTTTTAGCAGCTAAAAAATAATTAGTAGCCAAAAGTATAGAATTGGCGACTAAAAAATATTTTTCGTCGCCAAAAGTAGTCTTTTTTTATTTTGGTAGTAAATAGTTTATTTTACATAAATTATGTTCAATAAAATAATTATGTTTATACATATTAATATAGATGTATGTACTATATAAATAATATATGTTGCATATATAATCATGTGGTGCTATAGAGGTGTAGTGGGAAGAGTGTGGTGTATAAGGTTTATGGTGCGGGAGGTTTGCGGTTCGAGTCTCCGCAGAGCGGATCAAATTGTTCTACAACGAATTATCGTCACGAATGGCACTTGATAGCGTCACGAATAGTGCCTACCATGATATTAAAGTGTCACTGAAAGGTTTTAGTCTTGATGGTGTAATGACACTTATAAGTGTCACTAGCTTTTTTTTTAATGGCACTTGATAGTGCCACAAATAATATCTACCATGACATTAAAATGTCATTGAAAGTTTTTAGTCATGATGGTGCAGTGACACTTGTAAGTATCTACTGTGGCACCGATAGAAGTGGCACTTGTTCAAAATGCTACAAGAGCAAAAAATGTCATTAGAAGAATAGTTTTGTGACACTTTCAAATGTCACTAAACTAAGAAAATGTTGTAGTGACTCAACCCAAAGCAAAAAATCCACTACCAAAACACTCAATAAAATAAAAAATCCACTACCCAAACATTCAATAAAATTCAGCCATGTGTTTACAAAATAGATCAAGTATCAATTAGAGTACAATATGAGATCTCTAAAAAAAAAAAATCAATTGGACAAAGCCACCATTCCACGCTCTCCAAGAATTGAACCTAACACACCTATGGGCAACGGAGCTGCTGCAGAGTTCTAATTAGAGCGGCTACAGTACAGCTTTAATGAGCTATCCATGAATAAAAAAAAAAAAAAAAATAGTGAAGTAAAAGACAAAAAAAGAGGAGAAAAAAAACAAATTAGAACTCCATTAGAACTCTTTTTTAGAGGTCTAAATCATTTTTCCTACGAGTAAAGGACAACCTCCTCCGCAAGGCCACCATTCCGGTGGTATACTAAACAAGCTCATTGTTATAAGGAATATCCAGCCATTGATTCATGTCACGAGTCATGACTATAGCAAATTGGAATCACTATAAATAGAAACGGCTCTGCATGCTTCATCTTTCATAACAACAAACCAAAAAAATACACAAACCGAAGATGACTCTCTTCTCAGTTCTGTCCCTCTCTCTC
>JAPPVO010000019.1:168037260-168095049 GCA_030407325.1 Camellia japonica | reverse complement strand
TCCCTTCCCAGATATGGCTAATGGACAAGTTGAAGGTAGTGGATTCTTGCCCTATATACTCAGCCCAAGCATGCTTTTTCCATCAACAGCTAGTGGATTTCCCAAATGAGGGATAGTGGTACCATTGGATGTGCAATAGGTCTGCTGCTGATATTGCTTGGCGTTGCCCTTGGCTTAATCTGACCGAAATGAGCTATAGCATGGCTCGGCAACCTGGCATTCAGCTGATTGGCCTTACACACTGTGTATTTTACTTTCCGTTCCGGTTCAAGCGTCAATTTGGACATGATTAGACTTGCCTAAAGGAGGGGGTAGGGTATCTAGTTTCATTCCCCGTCCAAGGTTCACATTTGGCTAGGTACCTCACTACTTGGAGGATGAGAGAACTTCTAGCCCCTGCCCTAGTTTCAGCTGCGCCCTTTTCTATTAGGTGCCTGTTTTGGCTCGAAGATGAGGCACAATCCGGGCCCACTATAGCATCAGAAGCTTCCACAAGCACAAGCGGGGGATGTAGGAGCACCTGACTCATCTATGCCCCTAGTTTATTGCTTTGATCTTACTTTTCAAGTTTTATGAATGTAATAAAAGCAACTTTGATTTGTATCGAGAGTTAGAGAACTTTGTATTGAAATCAATGAAATTAAAGTTGCGAGCACTGAAAGTTTTTCCTTTTGGTCCAAAAATGGTCTAAATTGTAAAAGGTAAATTTTGAGCAAAAATCCACTTTTATCAAAACTTTTCAAAACCATTTTCGATAAGGATCACAACTTGACAAGCATGGAATCAATCATTGAGATGTACAACCCCGAATTGAAAGATCACAAATTGCCCATTGTCTGAATAGCACTGCTCAACACTATAACCAGTTCTCAGAGAGGATCACAACCGAATGTTTAGATAAAGAATAGACAAAGATGACCTGATCAACACATGGACAGTTGAGTTGAGTTGAGTTGGAAGTGTTTACGGCCGGACTTCAAGATGAAGTTGCCTATGTATCCCGAAGATGGGAATCAGGCCTTACGTAGTTTGGTTCGGGTTCACTCGTGTCATGACCCGAACCCGCCCCTATGGGTTAAGGACATAACCGGCCAGTAATCTTGTGATTACCTACGGCCTCAGACCAAAACAAACATAATTTATCAGAGTAAAGGGGCCAAACGGAAGTAAAAATTTAAAACTTTGTCCATAGAGCCGTGCTTATATGCACATCAAACAAACCATACTCAGATACGTTAATAACCCACATCAAAAGCACAGTCTCACAAAATTCTTTACAGACAGGATCATCCAAAATGAGTCAACCTATAACAGACTATGTACAGACATACACAAAGCCCTTGCCAACAAGGCTAAACATAAGGACATGATAAAAGGACAAGGATGGTCTCATGCGTGAGACACAAGGCTGACTCTCCAAAACTCATGTTGTTCTCGGCAGGCTTCACTGGGGCTGGGTTTGTGCTTCTCTTGACTCACCTACAAACACATGAATGAGCGTGAGCGATAGCCCAGTGAATAATATCAAATACAGCATTTACATAACATTGTAGGACAACATATTCCAAACGGCCTTGGGCCCAATTCATAATTCTATTTAACAGATATATATAACTATACGAAATTCCAAACATTTGGGCCTCTGGCCCGTTTAGATTTCTATTCTTGTCAAAACGGCCTTCGGCCCATTCGATTATGTCAAAACGGCCTTTGGCCCAATCATGTATGTCAAATGGCCTTTGGCCCACACACTCGTATCAAAACGGCCTTCGGCCCATTCATTTATTCAGAACGGCCTTTGGCCCATTCATTTATGTCAGAACGGCCTTTGGCCCACTCATTCATGTCAAAACGACCTTGGGTCCATTCGTGTCTATCAAAACGACCTTTGGTCCATTCAAGTTTAACAAAACGACCTTTGGTCCATTCATGTTTAACAAAACGACCTTTGGTCCATTCACGTCTATCGAAACGACCTTGGGTCCATTCATGTTTATCAAAACGACCTTTGGTCCATTCATGTTTAACTTACATCCACAATCCCAATTAGCAATTCATAAGCTTATAAGGGAATAAACAATTGGACATTCACAAGCTATCAAATATCGATATTACTCACAGTGATCGGCTTGTGGATTTGCCCTGGAGCTCGACCCTACACATTTCATGAACACAAAAGGGTCACTAATAGCTCAATCCGTTCTTTAATTCACATATTCCTCTTTAGGCTTTATTCTTATCTCATTAACTCATTTACAATGCTTAATACATGCCTAAGAGTGCTTGCAAGTGAAAGAGAACGGAAAACGAAACACAGAATGCGAAAGCGAAATTTCAGAAATCAGGGTCCCCGCTCGAGCGTAAACTTCCCCGCTCGAGCGGACCCTTAAGGCCTGCAAAAGTTCTGGATAGGTGGAAATTGCGCTCGATCGCCCAATATGGCGCTCGAGCGGAGGGCCTCTCAACATGGCTCCCCGCTCGAGCGTGACCTTCCCCGCTCGAGCGGACGCTATGTCTGCAAAAAGTACTGGATGTATCATTTTTACGCTCGAGCGTGAACTAGAACGCTCGAGCGGAAGTTTATCCTCCATGATCCCTCGTTCGAGCGTGAACTTCCCCGCTCGAGCGGACACCATGCCTGCAAGAACAAAATACTGGGAGCTCGAAATCCCCGCTCGAGCGGACATTCCCCCGCTCGAGCGGACATCAGAATTCTGGGTTTCCCAGATTGTGTTCTTGAGTTCCAAAACAATTTTCCAGCTACAATTCTTGCATGCAATGGCTCGAATTTCATGTACAATCATGCTAACATGGTATAGACCCCAAATTACAACTCAATGAGGCTCAATTTACAAATAATTCACATGCATGCCCCAAAATCATTCTAATATGGTAAAATCATGCATTCAAGCTCATCTCTTAATTATTCAAACATGCATGCTAATTTTTGACCTCATTTCCAACCCAAACCAAACAAATGGTGTTCATTCTTATGGAATACAACAAAAGCATGCTTGCATGTAAGATTTAACACCTTTACTTCCATGTTCAACTCAATACATGCTAGATTATGCAATTCTACAACAATTATACACATGCATGCCTTCATTGACCATCAATTGAACACAAACAACTCCATTTCCTTATCATCAAGCTAACTCATGTTCTTGATCATCAAACACACTTGAATCTACACATTTACAACAAAAATCCATGAGTTCACTTACCTAGAAGCTTACTTCCTTCAATCTATGGTCCAATTTAGAGATGGACTTCAATTTCTTCAAGCTTCAGTCGAAATAGCACAATTCTCTCCCTCTCTCTCTCTAACAGCCGGCCTTCACTCTCTCACAATGGTGTCCTCAAATTTTTTGAGCTCAAACGAGCTAAGGGGAGGGGGGGTGTAATGCTATAACACAACAAGGCCCACTAATAACATATTTTAATATAAAATATTTGGGCCCTTAATTCATCAATTTGATCAGTTTAAATTGACTAGAATCAATTTTCAATTAAATTTCACCGTAGGCTCTAAAAATTATGCCAACCATAATGGCGTAATCAATTCTGGGTTCTGTGGCCGATAAGGCCCTCAATTTAATTTCCGAAGCGGATTATTCAAACAGATATTCCTACGGTGAACAGATAGAATTCTAAAATCACATACATTCACATAATGGCACATGAAATCATGCTAAACACACAATCATACTTAAATTAAGGACCAATTTGCAAATCACGGAACAGGGGTGTCACAACTCGAGTATTAATGCTCTCTTTTTGCGCTCTAACTTTTACCAAGGCCGCCCTTTAGGGTTTTCAACTTTGCGAGCTCAGTTTTTATTTTTTTTTCTAATTTTTTGTGCTCTAACTTTTGCCTAGGTCGCCCTTCTGGGTTTTTGGCCTAGTGAGCCTTTCAGGAATAGTATTTCTTCAACTTGTCCATGTTGATCGGTTGGGAAAATTCTAGGCCATCCAGATCCATAAGAATAATAGCTCCACCCGACCAGATAGTTTTGATGATGTAAGGACCAGTCCAATTGGGTCTGAACTTGTCCCTAGGGTCATGAATGGGAGCTCAGTTGTCTTTCAGCACTAGATCCCCTTCTTTGAGATTCCGGGACTTAACTTTCTTATTAAAAGCCCTAGCAATCTTGCGTTGATAACCCTGAACATGGTATAATGCTTTCAGCCTTCTCTCATCAAACAGCTTTAGTTCTTCGAACTTGCTTTGCTGCCAGTCTGCCTCTGCTATTTGACACTCAGCCATAACCTGCAGCAACGGAACTTCTATTTCAATTGACAGAACAACTTCTATCCCATAAACAAGGGAGTAAGGGGTTGCCCCAGTAGACGTTCGAATTGAAATTCTATAACCCCAGAGTACAAATGGAAATTTGTCTGGCTAGTCCCTGTAGGTCTCAACCATTTTCTACAGAATATGCTTGATGTTCTTGTTGGTGGCCTCAACAGCTCCATTGGTTTGTGGCTGATAGGTGGATGACTTATGAAAAGCCACATTGTACTTCTCTAACAAGTCGATCACTTCTTTCTTGAAATGGGAACCATTATTTGAAATAATCTTATTTGGGACTCCATATCAGCAAATGATGTTGTTTCAGATGAACTTAGCCACATGCGCTGCTTTCAACACTGCATAAGACTGAACTTCCATCCACTTTGTGAAGTAATCGATTGCCACCAGAATGTATTCATGCCCATTTGACCTTTTCGGTGTAACTACACCGATGACATCAATTCCCAGATCGAGAAAAGCCATGGTGAAGTCATGTTGTACAGCTTCGACGGTGGGATGTTCATACGATTTGCTTGAATTTGGCATTTGTGGCATCGCCGAACAAAATCGATATATTCCTCCTCCATAATAGACCAGTAGTGACCTTGCCTGAGAATCTTCTGAGCTAACATTACACCATTCATGTGTGCTTTGTACTCTCCCCCATGGATGGCCTCCATTAGGTGCTTTGATTCTTCTACGTCGACACACAACTTGTGCATTCCCAGATGACCTCTCTTGTACAGTTTACCTCCGCAAATGATAAATTGAACGGCTATCCGCGGTCTTGCCCTCTTATCTTTGGCATTTGCCCCTGGTGGATAAACCTCATTTTCCAAGAAGTTCCAGATATCATAAAACCAAGGGTTTTGATCTTGCACTTCATCTATTGCGGCGATGGTCTCGTAGGTCGGCGTATATCTCTGCTCAATAATGATCGGATGCATCCGGACTCTAAGTGGAATGTCTATCATAGAAGATAGAGTTGATAAAGCGTCAGCGAGCCTATTGTTCTCTCTTAGTAGATGCGTGAAAGTTAGCTTTTCAAACGTAGGAATCAGAACATCTAGGGTTTGGTGATATATCTTCATCTTTTCTATTTTAACCTTCCAATCTCCTTTTGCTTAAGACACAACTAGGTTCGAGTCCCCAATGACGTCCAACCTTTTTGCCCCTAGTTCCAAGGCGGCTTCCAAACCAGCGATACACGCCTCATATTCTGCTTCGTTATTGGATACCTTAAACTAAAGTTTGAAGGCTAAAGGTATATGGGAATTGTCGATGCTATTAGCAACACCCATGTCCCATAACTGTACTGATTAGACGCTCTGTCAAAATACATTGTCCAAATCTCTTCCTTGACTTGCAGAATAGCTTCATTTGGGAACAGGTATTCTACCGCTTCATCCCCTTCCACTGGGTGATCTGCCAGCAACTCCGCTACAACTCTCCCCTTGACAGACTTGCGAGTAACATATTTCAGATCAAATTTGGAGAGGAGAAGCAACCAACGAGCTTGCATAACCGTAAGCGCTGGTTTCTCGAAGACATATTTAATGGGATCTAATCTCGAAACCAGAATTATGGAGTGAACCAACAAGTAGTGCCTCAACTTCCTGGTAGCCCATACGAAGGCTAGGCAAGCTTTCTTTAGCGGAGTGTAGTGGGTCTAATAATCTAGCATTTTCTTGCTCAAATAATAGATGGCTTTCTCCACCCTATCCTTAGATTCCTGAGCAAGCTTGCATCTCATCGTTGTGTTCGTTACTCACAGATACAGAATCAAGGGGTTCCACGGCTCTGGCGGTGACAACACAAGCAGATTCTGAAGATACTGCTTGATCTGCTCAAAAGCAAATTGACATCGATCATCCCATTGAAATTTCTTTCCTTTCTTCAGGAGACCAAAAAGTGGTTCACAATTCAAGGTTAATGTAGAAATAAACCGTCTTATGAATTACACTTTATCTAGAAAACCTCGCACCTCCTTTTTAGTCCTTGGTGGGGGCATTTCTAGGATAGCCTTGATTTTGGAAGGATCTACCTCGATGCCCCTCTGTGTGATCAAGAAACCCAGCATTTTCCTTGCTGTTACACCGAAAGTACACTTTTGTGGATTCAACCTCAGCCGTATTCTCTGATCCATTGAAAGAATTTCTTCAAGGCAGTGTAGTGGCCCTCTCTTTCCTTAGACTTGACAATCATGTCGTCCACGTACACCTCAACCTCTTTATGGATCATATCATGTAGAATTGTGGTTGCAACCCGTTGATAGGTAGCCCCGGCATTCTTTAGTCCAAATGGCATCACCCGATAGCAGTAGGTTCCCCACGGCGTGGTAAAGGCGGTTTTCTCTCTATCCTCGGGTGCCATCAGAATTTGGTTATACTCGAAAAATTCATCCATGAAGAAGAGCAATGCATGGCCTGTGGTGAAGTCCACCAATTCATCGATGTGCGGTAGAGGAAAGTCGTCCTTCAGAATGGCTCTGTTCAAATCTCTAAAATCCACACACACCCGAATTCTGCTGTCTTTCTTCGGCACAGAAACAATGCTCGCTAACCAAGTCGGATACTAGCAAGAACCCTGCGTCTATCTGCTTGGTGACCTCCTCCTTAATCTTCAAAGCCCAATCCAGACGTATTCTCCGCAACTTCTGCTTGATAGGTCGGGCCTCGGGGTCAAGAGGGATCCGATGCTGTACAATCTCAGGATTGATTCTAGGCATGTCTTCGTAGGACCACGCGAAAACATCTTTGAAATCTTTTAATAAAGCGACTAAGCGCTCGCGCTCCTCCGAAGACAACGTGGATCCGATCTGGACCAGATGTGGATCCTTCTCAGTACCCACATTAGTAGCTATGATTTCATCAGTGAAGGGTTTTGAAACCTCTCCTCCTCTCGATTAATCAAATTTTTCAAAACCAAAGGAATTCCTTCCTCGTCGTTTTCATCAAAATTTTGAAAATCATGATCAATGCAATAAATAAACAGCATAGAGAAATACTCAGAAGCTACAGTGGAATTCTCATTCAAAAGGTCCAGCTCATCCAATTCCTCGGTTACAGCCGACTCAAAAGAAAAAGAAAAGGACGACCTAGACAAAACCTCGACATCCGGGTTATCAACCCTAGGAATACCGGACCCAGACTCAGAAGAATCGGAATCTGATTCTGACTCCACAGACTCTATGGAATTAGATTCTGGTTCATTACCTGACTCAGAATTGCTTGATAGATAGCCCTCCTCCAGTTGCCAAATGAGAGATGGTGCGTCAGATGCATCCAAGATACTGTTAGAAGGGTTCGTACCTGGTTGGTCTCCAATCATGGAAATGGTCAAGTTATCCCCCAAGCTCTTTGAGTCATTCGGAGGATTTGAAAGGAGACGTGCCAGTGCTGCTCCTACTTCAAACTCATTGCGGTCGAAATCACTTTCTATGCTCTTCGCAGCTTCAGCAGTTAATTCAGTTTGTTCCTCTGCGTCACTCTTTTGTAGCTACAAGTCAAAGAAAATCTCAAAGCCAGGAACCCACTGCCTTTCAGAGTTGAACCAGGGTTCGGGGAAACCACAAAATGAGAATTCTTCACCTTTCCAAACAAAATAACCATTCAGGGCTCCTCAGATTGGTTGATGCACAAGCTCGTAGTGCTTCCAGGTCTACTTAGTTTTGGCTCTGTTGGCCATCTCTTTCCCTTTCCTCACCCAGTCCTCTTTGGTGGGCGTATAGCCAAGACCAAAGGCATGCGGGTTATGTGACACATTGGCCAATGCAGTAATGCCCTTCTGGCCACTTCTTCATAATCCCATTCCGGGCATGTGTTGGAGTTTGTTCATGAAATATACAGATTGGGCGCTAACATACAAGCCATCATCAATAGCTAAGATATTCTGAACTACTTAGGCCTCAACCAAGGTAAACCCCGAAAGGAAAACATCCTCTTCGCCATGCACAATCTCCAGCATAGGTGTAGTGACCTTTGGTAGAGGATGTATAGATGAATTCCCGAAGACTATAGCTACCCCTTTTCCATGGGAGTGCTTCAGCATTTGGTGGAGGGTTGAAGAGACAGCCTTTACTTGGTGTAACCAAGGTCTCCCCAATGACAGATTGAAAGTGGCTGGCACATCCAGGACATGGAACTCAATTTCCTGTTGAGTCGGACCCACTTGAACTCTGATTTTCACTATTCCCATCACCTCTCTGTTTGTGTTGTCATACGCCCGGATCACCTGGGCTGTAGGCACAAAATCGGCCGGTTTCAGGCCAATAGCATAAGCCGTGCAACAAGGACAGGCGTTGATTACCGACCTGGTGTCGACCAATACCACTATTATCCACTTTTCTCGGCACTCGACTTATATATATAGAGGCTTGTTGTGTGCAGAGCCTTTTGGCAATAATTTCTTGTCTGAAAAGGTCAAAGTTAGCGCAACACCTCCCGGGAAGACTAATCTGACCAGTTGTTCCGAGGTGGCGTCGATGGACAACTTAGCTTTATCCATCGCTGATAGTACAGCCTGTTGTGCACTCGCGAAGCCATAAGCAGACCCCAGATAAATATATCAGCTTGAATCTTCTTTAACTGTTTCAGCACAACCTCTTCCTCTAACTATTTTTCCTTCTGTTTCTTAACTTCTTTATCTTTCCCGGATGCCTCGGGTTGATCCAGATGCGGTGGTTTGAAATATCGGCCACTTCTTGTCATATGGTCGACCTTTTCCACATTTCAAGTGTTGTCAGGAAGGCCTTCACCCCAATCCTCATCGGTATGGGCCAAATGTAGGTCGTTGTCATCCCATTAGACCTCTTCGGCAGTGGACAAGCATGCATTTGGCTCCATTCAGATCATTCTATTATCACAAACATTCCCCATAGGGTGTTAAGCTTTTCTAGCTTTTCGATTGTTTTCACTCATTTCTTGCCCAAAATGCTCCAGTGCATCTTCTTGTTCTGTATGTACAATACTAATAATGCCCAGTTCCTGAGCCAATTGTTCTACACCGGTGTTTCTAGGCAATTTACCCTTTCCATCGGCCATTCCGGCCATTACAGTGGTTCCCGCTTTCTGTTCCTCTAGCTTTGATTCAATTCCCTCATCTCTATCGGGCTCATCACTTAGTCATCCAGAATTGTCTGTTGACCTGTTCAGGTCAAACCAGTCAATATGCACGTCCTCTTGATCTTGCTCATCAAAGAACTGCAAATTGTCTATGTCCTCCTCTAGGTCGGCTAGATCATCTAATCCCTGACTTGGCCCATCTTCTCAAACTACATTGACCTCCATCTCAGTCGGCAACACCACTTCCGGTTTAGCTTGATTGATTGGCATGATATAGCAGTACGGGTTGTGCATCCCCTCAGATAAGTCCTCAGAGCCCTTAGGCAATGGACTGACATTCTCCACCAAGGCTAACCTCCCTTTATCTTCCACTGTCACCACCACTGGTTTGGGTTGGAGTGAAGACGTGTTCATCATGCACAAGTCCGTGCTCTTAGGATGAACAATGCTGGCTTAGGTAGGTGGGAAGGGGTGATGTATATACTAGGGTCATAAGGGACGGCCAGTGTGTGGATGAGGTTTACATGCTGGGGTGGAGGGACTTGATTATGTTGTGGGAGACGATTTTTAGTGATGTTTGGCTTTTGGGGTGGCGCTATCACCTTTTGTCAATGAAATCTTGATCTCATGATGTAGCCTATAGCATTGATCAGTGTCATGACCGTGCTGTTGGTGAAAAGCACAGTATTTGGCAGGGTTGTGTTTCGGAGGGAGAGGATTGGGTAGTGGGCGTTGTTTTAACGACTTAAGATGCCCCTTTCTGATCAGGACCCCTAAGGCTTTGGACAAAGGCATATAAAGCGGGGTAAAGACCCATTGAGATCGGGCCTGGCTAGTTGAGGTTGTGGAGTTGGGTTGGAGGTGTTGGCGAACGGGTTGGCAGTTTTGGGTGTGGTGGTAACCATACTTACATCTGAAGGCCGTACAATGGTGCCACCACTCGTGGTTGCATTGGAACTGCATGTAAAGGGCCTCTTAGGCTATTCCTTTTCATTGTCTATTAGCCCCTGCTTCATCGCATCCTCAATTTGAACCCCTATCTCATGGAGCTTAGCAAATGTAACAAAGGCAAGACTGTCATCTTCTATAATAATCTCCCTTGCAAGTTACGGACCACCATTCTGATTTGGTCCTTTTCAAACGGTCGGATAGTCATCATAGAGGCCTTGGCCCTCCATCTCGTTACAAAGTCTGAGAAGCCCTTATTTGGCTCCTGATGAGTCATTTCAAGATCACGGGTTATGACCTCGATCTAGGTATTGTAGGAGTACTGTGCGATGAAGGCCTCAGCTATTTTCTCCTAGCTCCATTTCACAGAGTCTTCCAACTTTGCATACTAGACGGCCGCTATACCCGACAGGGTCCGACCAAAAAACAATAGCTTCTGAAGTCTAGTAAGACCCATTGGTCGCAGGATATCAAAGAATAAATGCAAATGGACCATGGGATCCCCGGAGCCATAAAACTGGTCTATATGTGGCATCTTGAATCTATCCAACAGAGTCACTGCGGAATCTGTGTATCCATCCTCAATGTTAGGGATTGAATTCACACCTTGTGCCCGTTTGAAGAGCTTTTCTAGCTTGTTGACCTTCAGTGCAGTGGGGTCGACCTCGAATTCAAATGGAGCCTCCATTTGGTAGATTGGTGCCTTGGAGGTTTGAGGTGGGATCGAATCTGCCGGGATGCCCATATTCTCTTGGACATTGATTGTGACCCCGGGTGCCGAAATTCCCACTGGGGGTGCATAGGATGCAGAGGCTACTGCCAATTGTGGTTGCTGTTGCTGAAACCTATCTATCAATTCTGCTTGGAGGGTTGTGACCTCAGCTTGATGGGCAGCATTTAGCTGCATAGTCTCAATGGTCTGCTGGAGCTGACGAAGCATATCTTCCATGTTGACTAGGGGATTTTAAGCTATCAAAACTGGCGAATATTCTCTTTCTGGAGTAGAAGTAGAAGACTGGGCCTAACTGGGCGCAGGTGAAGTAAAAGGTGACTACTGAATTGGTGAATTCTGCCTGATCCTCCTCCGTTTGGTAACTGGTGGGAGTGAAACAAACACTAACTGTCCCCTGACAAGATCCTGGGATTTGCAAATCCTTCTCACACGGGTCCAGAGTGCTTGGGGATAATAGAATCGTCCGAAGCAATGATGAAAAACTACCTCACAAAAAGAAATAAAGCAAAAGAAAAACAAAAATTAGAAACCGCACAACATCTTGGCTTAGATACCAACAACACGCAGTTGCAATCATAAGCTGTAGAACTGTACTCAACACTGATTTCTGCCCTGAAAACTAATACCCAGACTTGCAACTGATTAATACAGTCCTGCAAAGTTTCACTCTAAAAGCACATACCACTTAAATGAGAGCCAAAACACCCCTATGATGGGGTAGGGTTACCCTGTTCTAGTTTCGTCAGGAACTAGGGTTCACTACTCAAGCAAAGTTTTTCACATAATCTTGAATTTGGGTAAGCAACCTATCTTAGTTTGGAACGGTCTCTATGGCTTTTGGTATGCGACTAGGTCGAATGGTCAAAAAGGATACCTCAGCAAGACTACCTAATATACCTCTCACACCTAACACCGAGAAGTGAAAGGAGGATCAAACGGTACAACGATAGTCTAGATCCAAGGGCTGTGTTCCCATCGTGGCAGAGCCCGCAACCGGTCAGCCTTTTGGCAAGTATTTCCAAGTAAGCCTCCGGCAAACTGTTCAGGAATAACGGATGGCAAACACTATGACTTAGGCGCACCGATGCAAATACAAATGCAAAGAAACACATAAATGTGGATTAAAAAACATATCATGAGTTTGAGTCAAGTTCTCTAAATTCCCAGCGGAGTCGCCAAAAACTGTAGCTTGACTTTTTTCGCGCCCCTTTTCGAAAACTCAAAAAGAAGCCCTACAGGTCGGACTCCTGCGGTTCTAAATCTAATCTCACAAGTGCAATGCGAAACTGATAAACACCAAAGAGTCCAAATCCAGCAAATCGTTTTGGAAAATTGATTTTGAATCAAAAAGTGCCAAAATTGGACTGCTTTGCCAGATACAGAGTCGCCACCTAAATATTTTATTTTTGGGGAAATTTAGGAAACCCATGACTCATGCCAAAGGCCACGTGTCCGCCATCACCAAAGTTGCCTCAACTCGGGAACTTAGGTACGAGAGGGAAATGTCATGAATTGAGCACCCCCGCTCACCCGATCAAAGATTGGCCTCTACTAATCATGATATGATTTTTTATAAACATTATGTGTTCTTATTCCAGTTATTAGGCTAGCTTTACTATGTGATGCGCATAAGCAAGTATAAACTAGTTTGCTCAATTTGGAACAATTCAACTCATGTTTGTTTTGAAAAGGGCTTGAATTTGCTACCTTAAGTGGGCTTAAGGTTTGCGGATTTGCCACCAAACATAGTGGGCTTAAAACATGATTTACCACTCAACAAGGTGGGCTTAAAACTTACATTCGTTGAATCATTCCAATTTAAACAACAAGCCTTCATCCACAGGCATTCAAGCAATTTATCATTTAAACACATAGCCTCATGGCAAGCATGCTAGATATGGCAACACTCACATTCATGCAAGCATGCTAAAGCGTAAAAACTCACATAGCACTCCAAGCTAAGAAAACATAAGTTAGAGAAATATGCATGATTCCTAATTATGCAAAATGTCTAATGCAACACATGCAAAGAATGCAATTTAATAGGCTCGGCTACTAATATGGCATATGATTCGATTTGACAACATGCAGTTAAACACGTATTCAAAGAATTATTGAGATAACAATGCAGTTTGAATAATGCGCCGAGCCTCGGTACATGCAATACGAATGAATGCAGGCGTAAGGTATGCTAATTGAAAAACATGATGCTATTCTAACCATCAAAAGTGGGTAAATAAAAGGGAGAAAGACGTGGGGTTGGAAGACATACACACACGCACACACACTTATTACAACATTACGCTCTCACGAATGAAGGTCCGAATGAAACTAGCTAAGCTATACTACTTAACTAATTATTACAACACTTTAAATGAATTAACTAACTATTCTAAACTAATTAAGTAAAACAATTAAATAATTAGCTATCTAAGTTAGCTAAATACTTAACTAATTAATTACAAAGCGACTAAGCTAATTAATTACAACATGAATTAATTAACTAATCTACCTAAATAGTTATAACATTTGCATGAATTAGCTACAACTAATTAACTAAGCAAATTAACTATAATGGCCTGGGGAAACAAGGGATGCATGCATGCTTGGTTTCCACCCGAAGAACATCCACTGTCTACCCTTGAAAGCCTCTGTTTGCACAACCTTTGCACTATTTCCTTCTCCAGATCAACTCTGCCATACCTCATAAGCATACTGCCCAAAATTCATCGGTGGCTGGCCGGCCACCACTCAGGGGTTGTCGTCCAACACTGATGGCCTGCTGGCCAGTAACAGTGGCCGGCTGGCCGGCCACTGGTGATGCACAATCCCAAGCTGCAACAGAGAGCAAACAGGGCAAAGAGAGGGTATTCTCATAGGTTGTATGTACTGTGTACCTCTCCTTATCATCAAAACAAGTTTAAAGGAGTGATACACTTGGCCCTCAAACCATCAATCAAGCAATTTCCATGCATGATGGCTAAGGGACCAATTTTGTACAAGTTCAATGAATGAAAAAACAAGACTCAAATACCATCACCCTATCATGCATGATCAAGGGCAACGGAGACCTAGGAAAGTGGCACATTTCATCACTTTTGAGTATGAAATGTCCCATTTTCCTTATGTTCAAATTAATGTCCGATTTGAACACATGCAATGCAACACAAACAAATACTTATCTTGTCTTTTTTACTTATTTTGTTTACACATTTTAGTTACCAAATCATTCTTTAATCAATTTTTCCATTGGTGAGTGTCTTCTAAGATGAAAGAAGTGTCAACCAAGGGATAATGTAAGGCAATAGAGAGATCATGTCGTTGGTAATGAACCCTCAAAGAGGATTAAACCATTAGGTCTGACCTCAATCTCAAGCTTAAAGGATTCCAAGCTTGAAACAACTCTCAAAAGCTTAAAGGATTCCAACACTAAAAGATACTATCAACTCAAACAAGAGGTGTCTAAGATCCTAAAACACCAACTTGTGAGGACTATTACACTACAACCATGCAAAGCACGACTCAAATGAACTAACCAGCCCAAAACAGAGCTAAAATAGGCTATTTTAGAGCTAAAACATGCTGGACTTGAGCTAAGTTAAGCTAGAAAAACATGCTAACATATAGAGTTAACTAGGCATGCAAACAAGGAACAAGGAGGGGAGGCTAACCTTTCCAAATTGGGACTTCAAAATTAGTTTTTTGCCACTAAAAAACCTCTGAAATTCAGTGGTTAAAAGGCCCAAAAAATTTGGTTTGAAAGTGGTGAACAAAGGTACACTAGCTTTACAAGCAAAGAAGTAAGAAGGGTGAACCACCCCATAACTGAAAATGGCCTCAAACCACCACCTTTAGGCCACAAAAACAGAGTTTTTTAGAGTTCAAAATCAGCCCCAAAAATAGTTGAAAGAGATGGAAAAACAAGTATGCAAAAAAAGTGTAAAAGGGGAGTGTTATACCTCTTGAAGCAAGCAACAATTTTAGGCACAAAGTCAAGTCAAAAACACCTTCTACAACTCCAAGAAGGCTTCCAAGGACCTCAGCTCAAAGGTGAGCAAGTTTGATTAAGGAAGTGTATGCAAAAGTATAGGACTTGTGAGCAAATGTATACAAAATTGCAAGAGAGAGAGAGAGAGAGAGAGAGAGAATTTTGCTCCAAAATTTTCTAACCCTTTGCAATGGGGTAGAAGGTGCCATATTTATAGGAAAACAAGCTTTTGGCTGAGTTAAATTAGTCCATACACATGTATGGTGATCAAGCCCATTGTGCCAACAACTGGAACAACTGTCAAGAAAATATCTACAAAAAGGCATCAATGGCCAGCCGGCCACCAGTGATGGCCGACAGGCCACTTGGGTGGCCAGCAGCCTCAATTGGTGGCCGGCAGCCACCAAGGGTTGCAAGCTTGAAGATTTTGGTCCAAAACAGGGCATAGAATGGATGAGGTTTGAAGGTTCAAAGATAGGGCATTCCGCCGAGGACTTTGGGCACCAAAACGAGCACAAATAGTCACAATCATCTAGTGCACAAACGATGACGTCCAAGTCTTGAGAACGGTAAAAAATGGGGTGTCTACAGGAGGGAAGAGGAATTCAGAACTTAGACTGTAATACTGTGGACATAAATTCAGAGAAGAAAATTTACAGTGAGACAACAGAAAAACCGATTTGACAAATCATCCCCTTTCAGTAATCCACTTTGCTGCAATTGTGAGACATAATGGGCACAAGCTGCATCATTTGCACCGGGGAGTTCACATATCCTGTACCATTCTGCAAACAGCACTGAAACCTACAGAAAACACATGTTCCAGCAAGAAATGATTACTACAAAATATTTAGTTGACCCTCCAGCTTCAGATCCAATTTCTAACAAGAAAATTTTCCAATCCACCCCCCAAGTTTCCTAGTCATTTTTTATTGAAAAAGCAGGCAAAGAAAATGAGGTCTGGAAGAATTTATGAGGTACCATCAAATTAAATTTCTGTAATGGGCCAAAATGGCACATAATAAACATTATGCCACTATGACTGATACATGAGTGTAAAATTCTGTAACTGGTTATACGACCACAGTTTTAATCCAACCAATAAATTGCCACAATGGTAAGGAAAGCCAGGGATAACGTTATGCAATGGTAACAACCAATTTTTAACCATGGCAAAAAAGCACCAAATTCATTTCTACTGATTTAGAATTATGAAGAGCATGCTGAACAACAAAAGGTCATATATAACTTGCTCACAAAAACTAGCAGGATATGATTCCACTGACTCTACTATGTTATAATCTTCCCTGCTTGCTGCATAGAGACCAGGGGCCTGTGCCAGCAGAAATTAAAATGTTAAGATGCAAAGAAATATTAGACAATTAAAAATTATATAAGACCAATATTTCTGATAACCTTCTGCTCTATAGCTTGTCTGGTATTATCCTCTCCATCAAAAATAGCAAAAAAAGTAGTAGGATTGGCAGTAGGATTTCTGGCAACCTCAACCAGCTGTTGTAATGACTCTGGAGATCCAAGCCTTGCTGCAAGCTATAGGTAAGATCTCAATCAGAACCAGGAACAATCTGATTTAGTCACCATATCAAACAAAATGAATAGTCACAAACCTTAGCCAGCCTATCAACGAAATTATGAAGTTTGGAAATGACAATGCAGCAGTGATAGATGCTTCAGGTGTCTTGCTTGTTGTGAGGTCCCGAAGACCAAATTTCTTACATGGGAAAAAATAAACATTGAATAATCTGAAGGGTAACAAACAATGCAAGGATCATAAAATACTAATCTTTGATTACCTGAATCTTTTCTGCAACTTCTAATATTGTTAGGCCATTACTTCCTTCAAGAGAAAGAACATGAAATGCAGCAAATTTGACTGTTTTAGGAGTCAGCCAATGCCTAGATCTTCTTTGATTCGAAAAACCCTTTTCTTGCATTATGGCAAGAGCATTTTCAGCTGCAGCTCCATTGCGTAAATTAGAAATCATATCTTCACCATCATTACCCTGCATCACCCAAATACTTTAAAATAAGCTGCAATAAGCAATTTACAGAAGCATACAATAGGGTTTATCAACAAATGATGTTCCTCTTTTTTTTTTTTTTCGGTGCATTATAGTGATGTAATATTCTACCAAAAACTAGTCATTAAGAGAAAATAAGAAACTGAGTATTATTTGTAACCAACAAGAAGGTTGACTGAATTGTAACCTAAGCAAGTGGCCAACAGCTTTTCAGGAAAATTGATTCAAATCTTCCAATAAACTAGAGAGAGAACCAAGGAATGCAAGGAAAACAAAAGTGAGGTTAATCTACCCCATAAAGGAGAAGGTATTGAGCTCAGGACAACGAATGCAAGCACAAAAAACGGGAGTGAGATTAATCTAATGACTTTACATTCATGCTGATCTTGAGCTGGCGAAGTCCTCCAGGTCTTGGTGACAGGCCTTCATATAATATTTGTTTGCAACAATTTATATATGCTTCTACTGAATTATAACTTGTCCTCAATTCATGATGCATTTACAAAAGTAGCAAATAAACTGCAAAACTTGGTAGTGCAATTACAAAAGTTGGTCCAGATGAAATTCTATTGTGTTTGCAAGCACAAGAAGTAATGACTTCCAAAAGATGATGTAACTCCGTCAACCGTAATAAAGAAAATATTAGTCCTCTATTATAGAAGTTGAAAATCAGAATCATTTGAAGAGAATCAACCAAGCAGTTGAAACCAGGCTATTAAATGGTATAACATACAAATAACCAATATGATATGATCGATTTTGAATTTTGTCTAAACCATAGTAACCAACTTATGAGAAAATTAAGTGTTAAATGGAAAAAGATTCTACCTCATTTTCATCACGAAGATGTGCTTGTTCAAAACTCCTTTTTCTCAATTTTGGCCCAAATCCAGCAGATAGAGCAAATTGTCGCAATATCTCAGATCGGGTCAATGGATTTAAGTGGCGCTACCAGCTGCGTATATGAAAGCCCCAAGCATATGCCTGAAAGTAAAACAAAGGAATAAAAAGTATTTTAGAATGAATAAACACAAAATCAAGCCACAACTGACAACAAGATAGAAGCAACAACAAAAACCAACCACAGAACAAAGCTTAACAATTTGTGGATGGCCACCTCCAGGATTGGCAGCAGTATTTTGATTTACTCCCAACCCAATCGAAGAGGGTGTCCTTGCTACATCCTCAATATCTTTAATTATGGATCTTAGAAGAGCTACATGAATCTCCTCTAACAATCTTGGATCCTGAAAATAGTAAGGAGCAGCTAAAACAATAAGATGAGAGTAAGGATAAAACAAATAGTCTAAAGGAAAAATTAAACACAAGGATCTCAAGAACTTACATAATCATGAAAAGCTTGAACAAATTCATCCAGCATAAATGGCCAAAGCCCCAGAACGTCAGCAAAATTTATTAAAAATCTCCAGACCTAAAAATCAATTCACAGGTAAATAACATTAGAATGATCACAATACCTCCATAAGCATCACCATTAGATCTAGTCCATATGTTGTTTGAAAAAATTGTAGTTCATTACGTTCAACTTGTTGAAAAATGTTCATATGTATGCCTTCCACTTATGTAACAATAAGGACTTTCATTATAACCACATGTCAATTTTTTTTACAATTAAAGAATTATTTTGCAGTAACGAAGAAAAATTTGGTTATCCTTTCATTCAAGCTTGTTGAAGCCACTATTGACAAGATACTTGGCATTCTGTTACATGGACTCTTTAAAGTACTTGTGTTGGACACTTGACACTTGGATAAGGGTATGTGTTATGTATCCAATACTTCTCATCGGCTATTGCTTAGCAAGCATAAAAATCACTTCAATTTTGTTATAAAATTTTATTTAACAATTTTATTATATGCATTTTTTGTTGCATGATTGCTATAAAATGAATAAATTACTAAAATTTATGAAAGTAGTGAATTAACTGTTCAATTTGTCGTCATCACCATGAGATGAATTAAATACAAATCTTATGATCTTGCAGATTTTAACCTATCTAAACATTCAACCCACATAACAGTTCCAAGAAAGAAAAACAATAGACAAGGCACAACATCCAATTAATATCATGACACTACTTCTGAAAGAATTAGAAAACAAAATAGCAATTGTGATGTAGTCCTTTATCAATAGTTAGTTGTTCTCCATAACCACATCGATGACAGATCGAACACAATTTGAACATAGATGAAATCACATAGACCAATTACTGAAAGCACAATCTAGATCTCATAGTGCAGAGCAACACATAAGTGAAAAACAATTACTGAAATAGAGATGAAATCACTGAAACCAATTTTTCAAAACACTGATCCAAATCATATTGTATAAATCACAAACAAAACAACTAACCTCTGATCGAAGAAGACAAAGAGTTCCAAATCCAAGGAGATAAATCATGAAGCTGTGCTCAAAATCGAACTTCAAAATAACAATCCCGAGATGAATCACCAACCAGAAGAAGAATCGAAGAAGAATCACTGAGTAAGAGAGTGAAGAAGAATCGAGAGCCCTAAGGGCTTAAGACCTATATAGAGCCCTAAACAAAAGTATTCACTAATAAAAACATTGATCCAAAACAGAGATAAATCACAAATAGAACAACTAATCTCTGATCGAAGAAGACGAATAGTTCTAAATCCACGGAGATAAATCACGGAGCTGTGCTCAAAATCGAACTTCGAAATCGAAGAAGAATCACTGAGTAAGAGAGTGAAGAACAAACGATCCTTTGAGAGAAAGAGAGAGCAAGAAAGTGAGAGAGTGAGCAAGAGAGTGAGTGAGTGACGGCTGTGCTCAAAATAGGGTTTTCAAAATAAAGGTTTGGAGAGATAGAAGAGGGTGCGAAGAGAGACAGGATTTGGAGGCGGTTTTCAAACGTCTTGATTCAAAAAACGATATCGTTTTAATTAATAACAAATGTGATGTTTAAAAGACGCCGTTAATTATTAGAAAAAGTGATGTTTACTAAAACGCCGTTAATTAAACGTCGTTGAATCCCTAATTTCCTGTAGTGTTTCAACAAAAAGTCAAAAGCAGAAAAAAGGAACCAAAATAGTGGTTGAGGTGGTGGGTCAGTAAAACTATTAATGTTTTTTTGGTGGCTTTGTGGCAATGTCATGTAAGTCAAAATCAAAAGGAGCCAAACAATGAAAATGCTTGGGACCTCTAATTTAGAGGTACCACTAGTGATGTGGCAGTGGGTCCCACCCACTGCCACTGTCAGTCATGTGTCTTGATTTTTTTTTTTTTCCCCTACCTCATTAGAGGTGTGTTTTTAGAAGTCTCTAGCATTGTTGGCCAAACAATACGGAGGTCGTTTGACAATTTAATATTTTAGTGTAAAAATTAAAAGGTTACTAAAAAATAAAAAAATAATAATTTTTATGAAAAAAATTTTTAAAAAAAATTCTCTTTATTATGTACATTTTTTTATAAACATTTAAAAAATTATTCCAAATATACTAATTTTTCTACCACATATTTTAACTAAAAAACTAAAAAAATTACTAAAATAGCCTGTTCACAAACGAGACTTAAGCATTCATTTGGGATGTGGGTTGACTTTTGAGGTTTTTGGCTATTTTAGCCTAAGGTTAAAAAGTCTCGTTTAAGATGGTCTTTTTAACTTTTTTGACTTTTGTGAGAGAAAAAATAAAATGATTATGGTTTAGATGTAATATTTTATCTTTGAATTTTTAGCAAATTTTGTCTTTTTGTAACTATTTTAGCCCAAAAAATTTAGGTTAAACATAGCCTAAACTAGAGGTGTAAATCTGGTTCAGCCCGGCCTATGTCGGGCCTCGCAGGCTCCCCCCAAAATTCGGACCAGGCTGGCCCACGGGCCAAAAAATTAGGCCCAAGCCCAAGGAGTATTCGGGCCTTAGGCGGGTAGGTGGGTCAGGTCTCAAGCCGGCCCGGTAGGCCTGGGTCTAGGCTTGGACTCGGGCTTGGGCCGGACTTGGGTGGGCCTGGCCATTTTTTTTAAATTTTTTTCTACCAAAATTTTATTATTTTCTACTAAAAAAGACATTGGGCCTCTGGCGGGCCAGGTCGAGCTTCAAAATGATGGCCCAGGTCCAGGCCTAGGGGCTCGGGCCCCAAAAGGGCCTAAACAAGCTGGGCCCAACCCAGGTGGGCTTTGAGTCGCCCACAGGCCGCAGGCCATTTTTACACTCCTAGCCTAAACAATCTCACCCAACAATAGTTCACTCGTGGCAATTCAAGAAGAGGGTGGTGGTAGAGGGCCGTGATTGGTGGTGCATGGTTGATGTGAGAGAGGAGAGCGAATGTGTTTGCAAAGAGAGAGAGAGAGAGAGAGAGAGAGATGAGGGATGGTCACAAGTCAGATTTGAGATGGGTTTGTAGTTGCACCTACCTTGTATCATATTAGAGTGGGACAAATCCGGGATGACAGGGGTGGATGAGGGACAGGAAACGGGTTAATTTTGTAAGTTGAAAAATAAAAATATTAATAAAATTAAAGATAATATAGTATATCACACATAATGATTTATACTTAATGAGAATTATAAAATAGAAAATAAAAATAAAAAATAAAGGGAGCCGCTATTCTCACTTCACTTTGTTCCAAATATACTCCATTCTTTATCCTTATTATACATAATTATATAATACCTTTAGAATTTTGATTTTTTTAGAGAGTGTATTTTGTGTGAAAGTGTATTAATATAACTATGTATAATAAGGACAAAGAAAAGAGTAGTTAGAGTAAAGTGGAATGAGAATAATGACTCCCAAAATAAATGAGTAAAAATTATATTAAGTATAGTATTTTAGTATTTTAATTTTATCATAGTGAAAAAAATTAAATATACTATATATATAAATATATTTAATAAAATATATAAGGACGGGGGGGAGAAGATGGCGAGGGAAACAAAATCCGTTCATGCCCAATTTCCTTAACAGGACGAGAAAAAATGACCACCTCTGAGAGTGAGTCACAAAGCTAGTTTTCTTTTTTTTTTTCTTTTTTTTTTTTTGGGGGGGGGGGGGGGGTAAATTACACTGAGCTCTCTTGAGATTCAATAAAGATGATAAATTACTAATAAATTTTAATAGTTGGATTTAATTCCCATCAAATCCTATTGAAAATAAGTTCTTGTAAAATTGTCGCTAAAAATAATTTTTTGTAATATTTTTTTGCATATGTCATTAAAAATTGACAATTTATAGCGATCCCCGTTTTCCCATTGTTGTTTAACTGTAATCCGGACTCGGTTCCGTAAATTTGTTGTTGTCTTATCCTCATTTCTATCCCTTACTCTTTGTTTTAGAGTTTTGGGTTGTGTTGGGCAAGTTGGGTTTACGTTGGTTGTGTTTTGAAGCTTAGAATTTTGCCCAGATTTTAGCCTCTCTGCTCGAGCGGCGCTTTTGACGCTCGAGCGGGCCTTTGTTGTTCTTGTCCGCTTGAGCGGGGAGTTGGACGCTCGAGCGGGGGACCTGTTCTGCGAAACTTCTGGATGGTTGCATCCGCCGCTCGAGCGGGGGTTTGGGCGCTCGAGCGGGAGTCTATGAGTGACGCTCGAGCGGGGTTTCCACGTTCGAGCGGGGCGACCTGTATAACACCGAGATTCAGCTTTTTGAATCACTTTTTGATTTCCTTTCTCTCTCTTACTTTTCCGAAAAAGCCATTGGAGAGCACTTCACTCTAAAACCTAACTTCTCTCTTAGGATTGATCTAGCTAGAGTGTTTCCCTCACCTTGGGCCTTTGTAAGAAGTGTGTTGATCGTCGAGGGCTTCGTTTTGATCCAAGAAATTTGGGATTTGGAGCACTTTGATTTCGGGTCATCTTCTCTATTTGAGTTCTCCATTTGAGGTAGGGATTCTCCTTGTTCTTTTTCAATACTCCGTCTATAGATAGACATGTGGTAATTTTTGTATTGCATGAAAATTGTATCGTGTTGGATTTGTTTGAAAATCATGAGTTAAACCTAGGGTTGGTTGTGTTGAGAATGGATTTGGCTTCATTGATTGTTGTCTTGGCTAATTAGTATATAAATTAGCATGTTGTAGTTAAATGAAGAAAAGCCCTAAATTATATTTTGATTGGGTAAATTAAAAGGGGGTTTGTTGACCATTGTGTGTAAATCTCTTTTGTCAAATGAGTTTGGTAAGGGTGTTGATGCCTAAGGGATTAACCATGGCTTTGGAATTGGTTTTATGGAAACAAGGAATGTGGAATTGGTTTTGTGATAACAAAAAGAAAATGGAATTGTTTTTGAGAAAATGAGAGAAGTGTTTTCGAAATAAGTTTGAGAATTGGATTGTGGTATCTTTAACTACCATGTTAATATTGTTGTTGGGTTTGTGATTCATGATAATTGAGTTTTTCAATAGATGTACTAATTATATGCATCTAGAGGTTTTGTCCTTGGTCATCGGTGGAGGATGACACGGTGTGTAGAATTGTCGGGTAGGCATTTTTATCATTGATTAATTGAACATCATATGTGATGAAGTGCTAGATACATTTTATATATGTATATTTGCTCGGAAGGAGATAGTCATGTGTTCATATACTTTAACACATTGCTGGTATCTTGACAGTTTATGTATATGCAATATACATGTTGGTTTTGCCTTGTTGTGCCGTGATTGTTGGTGTTATATCCCGCGCTTAAAATCAAAGGTACCATTACCTTCCAGCTAGCGCCTGGAGAACGGACTGCGCTTAAAATCAAAGGTACCGTCACCTTCCAGCTAGCGCCTGGAGAACGGACTGCGCTAAAAATCGGAGGCTCCATACCCTTCCAGCTAGCGCCTGGTAAACTGGCTTGTTGTTAATGTTGTTGAGTGGGGTGTATTGTTGGCTTACTACGCACATAGCTAGTAGAGCGAAGTTGGTTGTAGTTGTTTCAGTATATCTTTGGCTTACTAAGCACATAGCTAGTAGAGCAAAGTGGAATTGTTGTTGTTTCGTTGTAACTGAAAATATCACGGATTTGATTGGTTACAGTTCGGAGGACCGAGTTACTCCATTGATTGATTGTATACATGTTGGTGGATTGTAAATTTATATTTTTACAAAGATATGCATGTATAGCTATGATAGTAGTGGAAACAAACCAAAATGTCTTTTTGTCTTTTGGAAAGTGTGAAGGAGAACGAATGTTTTAAAGATAAACATGTTTTGAAAAGGTACATCTGTGTATGTATTGAAAACGGAAGAGAGTATGGGCTTAGTGTGATTATTTCCTAAGTAATTGTTAATGTTATGAAAGATTGGGAACGGGGATTAATGAAAGGAAAGAGGAAAGACAAATCACTTGTAGCGTTGAATGAAACGGTTGTTTTCGAGAAAAGTTCATACATATATATTCTGTATAAACTGTCACATTACTATTCTAGTATGAGAATGAGTGTTCATGATCATAGCTATCTGTAAGTTGTTATTGTTGAGGATCATGTTGAGTTCCCTACTGGACTATATGTTCATCCCACGTTGTTGAATCTTTTTCAGTGTGTTTAGCAGGTTGAGCTGCAAGATTTGGATCTACTTATTTACTGGCCACGGGGCCTCAGTTATGTTGGCAGAATGCCATTGTTGTGAAAGGGTTACACCCTTCTTCTTGTACCTTAAGTGATGTAAGCCCAAGGGCAATTTATTCAGCATGTTCATGTAATAATTACTTTGCATACGAATGAGAGTATTGTTAATCACTTGCACGGATTGAATGTATGGGTTTATTTCCGCATGTTATCTCTGAAATTGAATTAAGTTAATGAATCTGGTAATGACTTCGAGTAATAAAAAGTGGGGTGTGACACAATTAGTGATTTTTTGGTCACAATTTTATAAATTGTTACTAAAACTTACAATTAGTGACATTTTTTTGTGACGAATTTTTTAAACTGTTGCTGAAAGTTAAAAGTTAGTATTTTTTTGTGACAATTTTTTTAAACTGTTACTACAACTTATAAATAGTGACTTTTTTTGTGACAATTTTCAAATTGTCATTGAAAATTAACAATTTGTGACGGTTTTTAATAGTATTTGATAAAAAAAAGCCATTAATTCTTGCAGGACCTGTTAGATAATAAGTTCACCCATTAAGACCTACACGTACCTATAAAGAAAATACAATAAGTTACATATTTTTGACATAATTATACTGACCCTTCTTTTAGTAAGGTCAAAGAAATCAAAACTAATTCAGCTGGTATGAAAATACAAAAATACATAAGAGAACATATATACTTCAATGTAAACGAATAAATAATATTAATTTTTTTTATTCATACGATTAACAAATTTTTAATGAAAATGAGTCAAAATATTATATGAATTAAAACCTTGAGAGAACTCATTGTAATTATGTCAAATTCATGAGACTTACTGTATTTTGCCAAACTTCTATGGTGTTAGATGAAGGCAGTGGCTATTAACTGGGAAAGTAAAGAGAGCAATGGCATTGAGTTGGGGAAAATGAGGAAGTAGCGATGGACAAGGAAAATGGATGGTAGTAGATTGGGGAAGAGGGGTGGGGTAATGATGGGTGACAATAAAGGTGTGGGAGGTGGCTATCGACATTATTGAAAGGAAAAAAGTGATTAAATTGTTTAAATTATCTTTATTCGTTGGTCATAACTAACAGATATAAATGGTTGGCTAAAATTGATATCATTTTAAAAATACAAAACTTAAATTAAAATAATTTAAAAATAGATTTTAATTTGAAACCGAGGTGAAATCTTGATTTTTTTTTTATAAATTTACTTATATTTTATTATTACATATTTATAAGTCTGTTCATTTCAAGAAAATAAGGTAAAACAATACGAAGAGTAATTCATAGTATTGTAAGTTTTTTATCATAGGCAAAAATGTTTCACAAATCCCTTTGGTACAGTAAGCTTATTACTATACCAATTGGGTAGAACAATTCCAAGAGCAATTCATTAAGCATAGTAAGCTTTCACAATTTTTTTTATAGAGGCCCTTAGAGAGGGGGGCTCTCTCTCTCTGGAGATTTCTGGCGATGTTTCGACAAAATTTTGGTGATCTTCTTTACATTTCTAAAATATTGATGTACACTCTTAAAGTATAAATTTACATTTTTAAAGTATAAATCTAAACTTTTTATGTCTGAAATAGGAATTTTAAGTTTTTCTCTCTCCATTTTGACAATAATTTTTGAATTTTCGACATCCACAATGGTTCCCTCTTTTCTTAAGCGTTCTCCCATATCATTGTGGGTGTTCTTCCTCTTCAACTCTAGCTTCTGGTAGTATTCGAAGTTCGGCGGCAGGTGGTGGTGTTGATGAAGTTGGACATCAGTGACGGCGATGACGGTGATGATAACGATGGCGATGGCAGGTGTTGATGCAGATCTTACTTTGTAAACCACATCTATGAGAAGGTCGTTGATTTTCATTAGATTATAGTGATTTTTTTAACAAATTTATTTTTGTTATTTGTAATTTGTTGTTTTTGGCCCTTTAGAATCTTATTGTTTTTATTGTAATCTTAATATTATTTGTTTTATTTAATAATAAAATTATTTTTTCTGTTCTTAAAAAAAAAAAAAACCAAATTTTTAAAATTTTAAAACCTAAACCAACCAAATAGACGAGGACTAAGTCTAAGTCAAGTCTCGGTTTTGGTCCTCCTTGGTACTTCCCCACTCTAGCTTCAGGTCTAACTTGTGTCTGTCGAATATTAAGATACAAACATACCTTTGTCTTAGCAAAATGGATGTGATTGAGATCCCCTCCAATCACCACTCCACCACACCCACACACACGTGGCGGGTGGTGATTGGAGGAGAAGGAAAAAAAAAAAGAAAAGAAAAACTGGCCAATCAGAAAGAGAGGGGGTCAAAACGCCGGGGGCCGGGGGGGGGGGAAGGGGGTCCGGATCATTTTTCCTTAGTAAAAATATAATTTAAGGTCAAATTTTAGAACTACTTGACCTATGTGATTATTATTATTATTATTATTATTATTATTATTATTATTATTATCATCATCTATATATAGGATTATTATTATCTATAAATAGGAGAATGGGATTTTAGTGAGAAACTTTTTAAGAATTTTAAATTTTTATTTTCAAATTATTGAATTTTTAATTTATAAAATATTAAAAAATAAATTATTGATTGATATATTTAATTAATTATTCATTATTTTAGTAATAATAATTATTCTTTAATTTATAAATTTTAAATAAAAAGATAACAAAATATTCCATAATCTTTCCCATCATAATTTCTCTCAACAATTTTTAGATTGTGAGAGGAGGTCCAACAACAACCGCCCAGGTACGCACAACGCAACCTGAGATGAATTCCAAACACACTGAAATCGTGTGAGGAAAAGAACACTCTAACCACGCTGAAATTGTGAGAAGAGGTCCAAAAGCAACCCGCCCAGCGCGTCTACAACGCAACCTGGGATAAATTCCAAAACACGCTGAAATCGTGTAAGGAAAGGGACACTCAAACCACGCTGAAATCGTGAGAGGAGGTCCAAAAACCGCTCGCCCAGCGCGTCTACAACGCAACCTGGGATAAATTCCAAACATGCTGAAATCGTCGTGTGAGGAACGGGACACTCAAACCACTCTGAAATCGTGAGAGGAGGTCCAACAAACTATCAGGCGCGTGCCCGGCGCAACCTGAGAAAGTCCCGGAGGACAACGATCCCAAACGCTGCTCAGCTTAAAAGTATAAACGATAGAAGATAACACAAGATGCAATTAAATGCAAGTAAGGTGTGCATGACAATACAAGTGGAAGAGTGCATAACAATGCGGGTGGAATGGTGCATAACTTTGAAGTAGGCTTGATCTTGCGCTTGAGGTAGAGGCACACTCATACTTCGGAGCATTGACAAGGCTTGACAAGGTACATCCGGAATACAATCACGGAATTTTCTGAAGGTGAAACATACTCAGATGCTCAGAATTTTCCCCATTTTCTTTTGCTTTGTAGTCTGGAACCTATATAGCTTCAGATAGGTCCTGGTTCTACTGTTCTCACATGACCTGGGTTGAACCCTGCAGTTTATGAAAGAACCAAACCTGTTTTGCACAAATGTGGAGAATGGCACAGCACTCTGAGCACAAAACGATTTTATTGTGGAATTTTAGATTGAGAAGTGAGTTCTTAACTGGGTATTGAGCCTACGACTGACCACAGCAAAAACGACTCAACAACTGAAAACAAAAGGTAAACAACCTAAACACATCTACTGACACTCGAAATGACTCAAGACAAGAATCGAGACAAACAAAACAAAAGAGACGACACTCAGATGTATTGCGAAGACGACAAATCTCAGGTCGCGAGGAGCCAGTTTCTCCAGGTATTGTTTCCCATCCTTTCTCATTTGTGATTCTCACATCACTCGGCCCTCAGGCTCTATTTTTCACTCAAAAACCCTTTTGCTCACTTTTCTCTCAACTTACATCTCTCTATTCTTTAATCTCTCTTTGTATCCCTCCCCTGGGTGGTTGATGGATAAACAAGAGGTTGTGGGTTCATGCCCAACACTGTTAGCTTACAGCTATTTCCTCTGGTGACGTTTAGTCAATGCCCCAAATGAGGGAGTGGAGTACCTTGATCCATTCCAATTCGTGCTTCGCACTTGGTTTGATGCCTCGTTGCTTGGAGGATGGGAGCTTTCAGCCCTTTGTTGTTAACTTCAATTGTGCCCTCTTCTGGCAGGTAGAGTGCCCTTTTTGGCAAGTATGTTGAAAATGGAGGAAAGACAGGAAGCCTGACTCAACTGTGCCCCTAGTTCATTATTTTGACCATTTTTTGTTTTTGGCTTTCTACTAAAACAATTTTGACCAAAATGAGAGTTAGATTAACATGCTTGTTCAATTTTTGATTTGAAAACATGCAAGTCAGGTTATGAGCATTGAAAATTTTCCTTTTTGGGTCCAAGATATGGTCCAGTTTTTGGAAAAAAAATGTAACAAATTTTTGAGAAAATTAGTCAGCCTCAGTAAAAATTCTCAAAAACTGTTTTTGCAAACGGCCACTGCTCAACGAGCACGGAGCCTACTCTTGAGATGCACGACCTTGGATCCATAAACAATGGAAAATTGCCCCTTGTCTAAAGGACACTGCATGGCAACGGAAAGTTGCCCCTTGTTTGAATGACGCCACAGCATACTGAATGGCAACAGAAAGTTGCCCCTTGTTTGGATGATGCCGCAGCGCATTGTAATCAGTCTTCAGAGTGACGATCACAACCGAACTCTCGGATACAGAGAAGACAAAGATGACCAAAATCATCACATGGACACAATCGAATTTGAAGTGTTTTACGGCTGGACTTCAGAATGAAGTTGCCTACGTATCCCAAAGATGGGAATCAAGCCTTACGTAGTTCGGGGTTAAGGTACACTCGGGTATTAACCTCTCCTTTTGCGCTCTAACTTTTGCCAAGGCCGCTCTTTCTGGGCTTTCAACCTTGCGAGCTTTGTTCTTCTTTTCTTTTCAATTCTTTTCATTTCTTTTCTTCTTTCTTCTTCTTTTCTTTTTCTCTTTTTTTTCATTTTTTTTTTTCCTTGCTTAACTTTTGCCTGGGTCGCCCTTCTAGGTTTTCGGCCCAGCGAGCCTCTCAAGGGTAAAAGTGTAGCTTTGTCCATGTTGAATGGTTTGAGATCTCGGAGCCATCTGAATCTAAGAGAATGGCTGCTGTTCGTGACGATGTAGGAATCTATCCAATGGGGGCTGACTTTGCCCCTAGTGTTGTGGATAGGAACTCAGTTGTCCTTCAGTAAAAATTTCTTTTCTTCCCTTCTGGGATTTGGCGTTCTTGTCGATCTTCATCTTTGACTCCTCGAGCACATTTGAAATTCTTTTGCCCCTAGTTCAAAGGGGTGCTTCTGATCTAGCTTCGCAAGCTTCTTTTTGACATTCTGATCTTCTCGCCCCTAGTTCATGGGCTGCTTTTGATCCGGCCACACGAGCCTTACATTGTGGTTGAGCGTTGAACATTATGACGCCAAGTTCAAGATTTAAAAGCAAGGGGTCGAGTCTCGAGGCTGAGAGCGATCTTAGGCTGCACAATCTCAAGAGCGATTCCGCACAAGTCTTCACAGGACCGCGCGAAACATTTTTTGAATTTTTTAAGAAAGCGACTAATCGCTCACGCTGAAGACAGTGTGGGACCAATCTGGATCAAGCCAGGATCCTTCTCAGTACTCACGTTAACAAACATGATTTCATTCATTAAGGGCTTAACATGCCTTTCTTTCTCTCAAATGATCAAATTCTTGCAAAACCCAAGGAATTCCTTCCTCTTCGTTTTCACCACAGTGTTCAAAAAGTTTTGAAAAACTTAGGTCAATGCAATAATTTAAAGGTGCAGAAGAGCAGGTGAGATGCTTCGCCATTTCATTCTAGACTTGTTGGCACAACAGGGTCAAAGTAGCGATAGGCACAAAAACATGACAGCCACAGCCGTTTCATTCAGATTTCCTGGTTGCAACTGGCTCCATAGCAGAGATAGACTCAAAACAAAGCGAAAAGACAAACACAAAACGAGCGAGCGATGTCCGAGGTAACACCCCGGAATCACACGACTCTAACAACACAGGACTGACTCGATACAACAAGACAGACCCGACTGACTCAGCACAAAAAGACTGACTTTATACAACACAACAAGACTGACCCAATACCCAAGTCAGAAAGCAAAATTAACAGCATTTGTACATTGCTCAAAACAGTGCCTGCCATCCACCATAGCTGGAGTAATCTGAGCGCCATCCGCAGGTGGTTCATCCCCCGATCAAATAGTCACATTATCCCCCACAAGTTCACTGATCCAGTGCCGATAGACTTTGCAGGACCCGGCGCGACAATGACCTTGTTGTCAATCAGATCTTGTATTTCATGGCGAAGACGGTAACAACTATCAGTGCCATGGCCGACTTTGATGGGGAGGGGGAAGTTTACTTGGCTGGATCATGGGGGGGGGAAGTTTATCTGGCAGTGGCCGCAGCTCCAGGGGTTTCAGATCCCCATTTCTAATCAGGACCCTCAAGGCCGCTGATAGAGACATGTACAGTGGGGTGAACACCCTCTGGCCCCGAGGTGGGTGTTTTGAGGTTTGTGGAGTCTTGCTGGATGTACTAGCAAAGGGATTGACAGGCACTGACTGGGCTTGCTGATCTCTTCCGAGCATGGGATTAGGGCTGAAAGGAACATTCCTGGTACAACGGCCCTTCTCCCGGCTTGCCCCTTGATTCAAACTGCCCCCAACTTGAGTGGCGAAAGTGTCATCCACAGCCTTTGCAACAACTGCAATTACTTGTTGTTTGTTCAGCCCTTCGCTTTCAAGGCCTCAACGACCCACTGAAGATGTTCATAGGGACTAATGCTTGCCCTGCCTTGTTCTTATCACTGGCCTCCACTTTGCTAAGAGATTGGCCTTCTCCCAATGCAGCCCATCCCAAGGTTAGGAGCCTTTTGACATGAACTCCTGGTATGTGATGCGGTTGATGACGGAGCCAAAACTCCAAAGGCCAGATCTGCCACAGTTCTCTGAAGATCTTCGATCATTCTCATTAGCTTAGAAGTAGTGGGTTCATGGGTTTGGGATGATTGGGGTTCAGATGCACCCATCATGCATAAGTCCATGCTTTCCGGGATAAACATCTCAGGCTTGGGTAGATGGGCCAGGGTGATGTATACGCTGGGGTCATAGGTGGACGGCAGTATGTGGATGAGGTTGAGATGTAGAGGTGACGGGTCAGTACTAACCTGAGGTCCTTTTGGTAGAGCTAGGGTCTCTTCGTCAATAAGATCCTGAATCTTATGACGGAGGCGGATGCAACGGTTCGTATCATGATCGTGCTGTTGATGATAGGCACAATATTTAGCTGGGTCATATCTTGGTAGAAGAGGGTTTGGAAGGGGTTGGGGTTCTAGGAGTTCTAGGTGCCCTTCTTTTCGCAGCTTTTTCAAAGCTTGAGAGAGACTCATGTAAAGATGATGGAATTTTCAGGCTTGGGGCCGAGTTGAAGTGGTTGGTTTTTGGCCATTGAGGGAAGTGGTGATAGTGTCTACTTCTGAGCATTTCGCAGCTGTGCTTCCATCAGTAGTAGCATTGGAACTGCGAGCAACATTCCTCTTCAAAGGCTCATTATCTTCTGCAAAGATCCCTTGTCTGATGGCATCCTCGATTTGAACCCCCATTTCATGAAGGGCTGGAAAGGTAAACAGAGGTAGAACGGCCATCTTTTGCTTGCCATGCAGATTCCGAACAATTATTCTGATCTGATCTTTGTCGGAAGGTCTTGTAGTCATCATTGAGGCCTTTGCTCTCCATCTCGTCACGAACTCTGAGAAACCCTCCTTTGGCTCTTGGCGGGTGACTTCAAGATCACGAGTCGTGACCTCAATCTGTGTGTTGTAAGAGTATTGATCACTGAAGGCCTCGGCCATCTCTTCCCAATTCTGTTTCACAGAGTTCTCCAATTTCGCATACCAGATTGCGGCTATCCCAGACAGGGTTCGGCCGAATAGTGACAGCTTCTGGGCTGTGGTCAAACCCATTAGTCTCAAGATATCAGAAAACAGTTAGAGGTGCACCATTGGGTCTTCAGAGCCATCGAATCAATCGATATGTGGCATCTTGAACCGATCCGGTAATGTCACCACTGAGCCGGTATAACCATCCTCTATGTCCGGAATGGATTTCATGCCTTGAGCCTTCTTGAACAGCTTTTCAAGCTTGCTCACTTTTAGCGCCGTTGGATTCGTCTCGAACTCAAAAGGGGAGTCCGGTAAGTTGATGGGTGTCTTGGGTAGCTGGGGTAGAACCGAGGGCGAAGCTGGCCCAACTGGAATGTCCGTATCATCCTGGACGTGGGTTGCCTCCCCGAGTATGGGAACTCTTGGTGGGAGAAGAGCCTGGTGTGACGTAGATACTCCAGTTTGCTGCTCTAACCTGGCAATTGTCTCTGCCTGTTGGGCTATGACCACGGCCTGTTGCTTGGCGAATTCTGCTTGACGGACAGCGTCTCGCTGCATGGCTTTCATACTATCCTGGAGTTGGCGCACCATCTCTTCCAGACCCGACATATTGTCCTGATCTAACTGAGCAACCGGTATATTGTGTCTACAGTAGGCTCAGAAATCTCAGCCCGACTGCTCAAAGATCACTGATCTGGTAGCTGTTGTACTGGTGGTCTGTGCCTGACTGGCCTCCTTTTACCCTGCCTCTGGCAAAGGAACACTGATTGCCCTTGAACTGAATCTCTGACCTGACAAAGTCTATTAGCACAAGTCCGATAAACCTCGGGGGATATTGGAGCCTTCTAAAGCTACGGTTCCAGGACTACCTAACAAAAGAGAAAACAGAGAGCATCTCAGCCCAATTTTGCCAAAACAGATTTGACTCTTTATTGAATTCTGCCCTAAATTCTGCCTGTAAACCGATATCCTCAGGTAAGACTGATCCCCCCAAAATACCGATGCTGATGCCCACAGGCCTGATACCCAAACTTGCAAACTGATACATGCATTCCTTGTAGAGGCCAACTCTAAAGCACATAACAAACAAGTGAGAGCCAAAACACCGCTATGGAGGGGTAGGGTTTCCCTGTCCTATTTTGTCAGAGCTAGGGTTTCACTACGCACGCAGCGGTTTCAAACAACCTATAATCGGGTGAGCAACCTGTCTTAGCTTGGAATGGTCACTATGGATTCCGAATATGCACTAGGTCGAATGGTCAAAAAGGGTGCCCCGGTAAAATCGGGGTTTGTGTTCCCGTCGTGGCAGAGCCCGCAACTGGTCAGCCTTATGGCACGCTTCTCGAAGCGAGCCTCCGGCAAATCGCTCAGGAATAGCATACGGCAAACACGGTGTCCTAGGCGCACCAATGCAAATGCAATGCAAAGTGACACATAAGTGTAGTCAAAACAAGATATCATGAGTTCGAGTCAAGCTCTCTAAATCCCCAGCAGAGTCGCCAGAAATGTAGACGTCCCCGAACGTCCCGGGAGGAATCCCGTTTTGTTCATTTGGGCTCACTACAGTTCAGGACTCAATGTCACGGTCTTGTATCTAATCTCGCAGAGTGCAATGCAAGACCGATGAATCATCAAAGAGTCCAAATCCGGCAAATTGTTTTTGAAAACAGATTTTTTGAAAGAAGTGCTAAACATGGACTGCTTTGCCAGATATAGAGTCGCCACCTAAATATTTATTTTGGGGGAATTTAGGAAACCCTGACTCGTGCCTAAGGCCACGTGTCCGTCATCACCAAAGTTGCCTCGGCTCGGGAACTTGGGTACGATTGGAGAAGGTCACTTCGTGAGCACCTCCGCTCGCCCGATCAAAGATCGGCCTCTACTAACCATGATATCTAGTTTTGAAAACATTATGCATTCTTATTCCAGTTACTTAGCCTAGATTTACTATGTGATGCGCACAGCATACAAGTATAGACTGGATCGCCTGGATTGGAACAAAGCATTTCATGTTTGTTTTTGAAAGCGGTTTGCTACTCGCAAGTAGGCTTAAAATGCAGATTTTGCCACCCTTGGGTAGGCTTAGAAAACATGGTTTTGCCACTATCTAGTGGGCTTAAAACTCACAGTCGATGCATTATTCCAATTCAGATAATCCAACCTTCACCCACAGGCATTCAGCCAGTTATATCACATAAGCAAATAGCCTCATGGTAAGCATGCTAATATGGCAACACTCACACGCATGCAAGATGCTAAAGCATAAGAGCTTACCTAGTACTCCAAGCCAAAACAAAAACTAGTTAGTAATCAAATGCATGATCCTAGTTCATATTAAGATGGCTAATGCAACACATACAGAATGCAACTAGAATAGGCTCGGCTAATCTAAGAATGGCATGTGAAATGCGACAACTTGATATATGTATTCAAGTTGGAATGGAAATACTATGCAGTTAGTATGATGCGCCGAACCCGGTGCATGCAATACGGATGAATAGATGCAAAACATGCGAGCATAAGGGTGCTAACTTAAACATGCCCTAATCTAACCACTGAAAGCGGATAAATAAAAGGGAGAAAGACGTGGGGTTGCAATTAGTCAATCCGCTAACCTGCCATTCGGTTTGTAATTTTACTCTAAAACCACCCGAATCGTACTGCGCACACCCTTACTTAGAAGTCTTACTTCATGAGACTCTATTATTTACAAAGATATCACTTATCCAAGACTTTTCTTATTTAGATTAGGATCAACTCTCTTAAGAGTTCAACCTCATCCAAACAAGTAGTCTAACATCATTTATGATTCTTGTCCTCTATCCGAACATTTCGGATTCCGATATGACTACATCACACCTCGGCAACATGATTCGTGCACGTGGCACCTCGGCTAACAATCTCAACCATGTGGCCACCCAAAAAATATGTCCCTACAAGTCACAACTTTTTTAAGTTTAAATTTATATTTGATGGGATTGAAAAAGCTTATGACATCTATAGAGAAAACAATATCATTAATGATACATCCCTCTAAAAAGGGAACATTAAACCACTTCTAATGAGATAGAAATTCTAAAAAAAAAAAAAAAGCCCCAACCACCACATCATTTTCTTTTGGGAGGGGGAGGGGGAGGGGGAGGGGGAGGGGGTAGCTCATTGGAGCTCCCTCTAGAGCTCTATATTTAGAACTCCAAAACATTTTTCAAACAATATTGATGATTTGAATTGTTTAGTGTGGAAAGTCTTTAAAAATAATCATCAATAGGAAAATAAATAAATTGATTCAATAATCATAATATTTTATTCTATAACGTTTGTTTTTAAAAAAAATGAACAAGTATATCCCAAAAAAAAAAAAATAGTAATAATTGACATTTAGCATTTTTTTGGAGGTCTTTATTACCTATTTTAGCCTAAAAGTATCATCCCAAAAATCGCTATAGTATAAATTTGAGAGTTTGTATAAGATTATTTGATATAATTTATGCTTATAACTTATTAAACAAAATAACTTCAATAAAAAATAATAATAATTATCTAAAACCTAAAAGATATATAATTTAAAAAAATTTATTTTGTGATTATTAATTTTTAAATTATAATAAATTATACTAAACGAACTCATTGTATTTTTTAACGCAAAAAAGATATTCTGAGAAGACATCATAGTATTTGTGGGCTCTGATTTCGGGATAATCAGTTGATAGCAAATTTAACTCACTACAACAAAAACATACTTTAGTGGCACTACACTAGTGGCATATTTTTAGAAAATGCCACAAAAAATGATATTTTGTGGCACGTTTTTGAAAAATGCCATAAAACGACAAACATAAAAGGCTCTAGTGACATTTCAATGAACAAGTGTCACAAAACTACAACAAAAACATACTTTAGTGGCACTACACTAGTGGCATATTTTTAGAAAATGCCACAAAAATGATATTTAGTGGCACGTTTTTGAAAAATGCCACAAAACGACAAACATAAAAGGCTCTAGTGACATTTCAATGAACAAGTGTCACAACACTACAACAAAAACATATTTTAGTGACACCATACTAGTGGCATGTTCTTAAAAAATGTCACAAAAAGAATATTTGGTGGCATTTTTTAGAAAAATGTCATAGAGCCACAAACATACAAGGCTCTAGTAGCATTTCAATTAAAAAAAAGTGTCATTTCACTACAACAAAAATGTCACTACAACAAATTTACACTTTAGTGACACTACACTAATAACATATTTTTAGAAAATGCCACAAAATAAAAATTGGCATTAAATGTTTTAGAAAATGCCATAGAACCACAAAACATATAAGGCTCTAGTGGTATTTCAAAAAAGAAATGTCACATCAATTTTATGGCATTTTATAAAATAATGACACAAAAAATTATGTTCGTGACATTTACCAATAGATGCCACTAAACTTTAGTTGCAATGGCATTTTTAAAAAAATGTCAGGACACTAGGTAGGTGCAAATTACTTTTTATGGCACTTAGGTAAAAAGTGTCATAAACAAATATTTTATAACATTTTGAGAAATGCCACTAAGCCAAAAACTTTTCAAGCTTATAATGACATTTTTGAAAAAACAAAAAATGCCAATATATTTTCTAAAATTTTAAAATGCAGTAAATGATTAAAAATAAATGAATTAAACTTAATATACACTACAGGAAAAAGCATATTCGGCGACTAAATTTCCAGACCAAAAAAATTTGGTCGCTGAAAGTATAGCTTTCAGCGACCAAAACAGCATTAGTTGCCAAAAGTAAAGCTTTTTGGCGACTAAACAATTTTAGTAGCCAAAAGTCTACAATTGGCGACTAAAATTAAGTTTGGTCACTGATTATATGAGTTTTAGTGACTAAAAAATTTTAGTAGCCCAAAGTAAAGCTTTTTGGCGACTAAAAAAATTTAGCAGCCAAAAGTCTACAATTGGCGACTAAAAATAAGTTTGGTCGTTGATTATATGGGTTTTACCGACTAAACAATTTTAGTAACTAAAAGTAAAGTTTTTTGGTGCCAAAAAAAATTTTAGTAGCCAAAAAGTTTACAATTGGCGACTAAAAAATAAGTTTAGTCGCCAAAAGTGGTCATTTTTAGCGCGGGAGAACTAAAATCCTAAGGCAGGAATAAAATTTTTTGGTGACCAAAATTTTGGTAGCTGAAAGTGCATCTTCGGCAACCAAATCCGATTTTGGTCGACAAAAGTTAAGTTTTTTAGCAGCTAAAAAATAATTAGTAGCCAAAAGTATAGAATTGGCGACTAAAAAATATTTTTCGTCGCCAAAAGTAGTCTTTTTTTATTTTGGTAGTAAATAGTTTATTTTACATAAATTATGTTCAATAAAATAATTATGTTTATACATATTAATATAGATGTATGTACTATATAAATAATATATGTTGCATATATAATCATGTGGTGCTATAGAGGTGTAGTGGGAAGAGTGTGGTGTATAAGGTTTATGGTGCGGGAGGTTTGCGGTTCGAGTCTCCGCAGAGCGGATCAAATTGTTCTACAACGAATTATCGTCACGAATGGCACTTGATAGCGTCACGAATAGTGCCTACCATGATATTAAAGTGTCACTGAAAGGTTTTAGTCTTGATGGTGTAATGACACTTATAAGTGTCACTAGCTTTTTTTTTAATGGCACTTGATAGTGCCACAAATAATATCTACCATGACATTAAAATGTCATTGAAAGTTTTTAGTCATGATGGTGCAGTGACACTTGTAAGTATCTACTGTGGCACCGATAGAAGTGGCACTTGTTCAAAATGCTACAAGAGCAAAAAATGTCATTAGAAGAATAGTTTTGTGACACTTTCAAATGTCACTAAACTAAGAAAATGTTGTAGTGACTCAACCCAAAGCAAAAAATCCACTACCAAAACACTCAATAAAATAAAAAATCCACTACCCAAACATTCAATAAAATTCAGCCATGTGTTTACAAAATAGATCAAGTATCAATTAGAGTACAATATGAGATCTCTAAAAAAAAAAAATCAATTGGACAAAGCCACCATTCCACGCTCTCCAAGAATTGAACCTAACACACCTATGGGCAACGGAGCTGCTGCAGAGTTCTAATTAGAGCGGCTACAGTACAGCTTTAATGAGCTATCCATGAATAAAAAAAAAAAAAAAAATAGTGAAGTAAAAGACAAAAAAAGAGGAGAAAAAAAACAAATTAGAACTCCATTAGAACTCTTTTTTAGAGGTCTAAATCATTTTTCCTACGAGTAAAGGACAACCTCCTCCGCAAGGCCACCATTCCGGTGGTATACTAAACAAGCTCATTGTTATAAGGAATATCCAGCCATTGATTCATGTCACGAGTCATGACTATAGCAAATTGGAATCACTATAAATAGAAACGGCTCTGCATGCTTCATCTTTCATAACAACAAACCAAAAAAATACACAAACCGAAGATGACTCTCTTCTCAGTTCTGTCCCTCTCTCTCCTCGTCTTTCTCTCTCTACCATCTCCATCTCTCTCCGAACCCGAAATCTGCAATTCCGAAGACAAAAAAGTCCTCCTGAATATCAAAACAGCCCTAAACAATCCCTACCTCATGGCCTCATGGAACCCAGAAACTAATTGCTGTGATTGGTACTTAGTGAAGTGTGATGAAATCACCAGTCGTATCATTTCCCTCAGTATCTTTGGCGGTAACATCTCCGGTCAAATCCCGCCAGCTGTCGGTGACCTCCCATACCTCCAAACCTTAGTCTTCCGCAAACTCACCAACCTTACCGGTTCAATCCCTTCTGCCATTTCCAAACTCAAACACCTCAAATGGTTAAGATTGAGCTGGACCAACCTCTCTGGTCCTGTTCCTTCATTCTTTACTGAGCTCAAAAACCTAACCTTCCTTGACCTGGCCTTCAATGACCTCACCGGTTCAATCCCTCCCGAGCTAGCCCAACTCACCAACCTCGCTGCCATTCACTTAGACAGGAACAAGCTCACCGGAACCATCCCCGAATCCTTCGGAAAGTTCACCGGATCAGTCCCAGACCTCTATCTCTCTCACAACCAACTCACCGGACCAGTACCAAAATCTTTGGGTAATTTGGACTTTACAAGACTTGATCTTTCACGTAACCAGCTTTCGGGTGATTTGTCATTCATCTTCGGATCCAACAAAACCATGCAGACAGTTGACTTCTCCAGAAACATGTTCGAGTTTGATCTCAGCAACGTGGTTTTTCCAGCGAGCTTGATATCGTTGAATTTGAACCATAACAAAGTCTTTGGGAGTCTGCCTGCGGGTTTGACGGCGGTGGATTTACAATCCTTTAATGTTAGTTACAATAGGCTGTGTGGTCCGATTCCCACCGGTGGGAAGTTGCGGAGCTTTGATCTCACGTCGTATTTCCATAACCGGTGCTTGTGTGGCGCTCCATTGCCAGCCTGCTAGTAGCTTCACCAAGTCAAGTTTTAAATTTCAAGTTTAAAGTCAACATTGTAAGAGTGAGTCTCATATCTTGTGAGCCACATCATTTGGAAGATATCTATGTCTTATTTTGTGTTTGATCTTATGTGTCTCTACCCTTATTGTTGTAATAATAATTTGTTTCAATAATAGTGCAAATTTACATTTTGGTTCATTCTGTTGGGACAAAAATTGTAGATGAGATGAGAGTCTTCATTATATTTAGGAATATGAAATATTTTTTTTTGATACATAAAAGAGATGCTTGACTAATGATTATGAAATATATGAGAGAAATAGAATTATTTTAGATATTCTAATGGACTATCACATCACTGAATCTAAAATGTAAGTCTAATTTTTAAATTAGAATAGCACTATAGTACTTTTAAGAATAAAAGATAAATTTAAGCAGAATCCTACTATTTCTTTTCAATTTCAATTTGGTCTCCTTTCTTGAGGAAATATACACCGCATCTTTAAGGAAATAAACAAAGGCAATGTTTATTTGCGTGGACATGAGTTTGGGATTGGATTAATAGTTTAATAAAATTATTAATTTGATGTTTGATTAAACAATTGAAGTACGGACTAACAATCCATCTGGATATGGTATCCCACATATGATGGACTATTCAATCCCACAGAGGGAGGTGGGATATAAATTGAAAGACTAAGTCAAAGTCTGGACTATTAGTCCTCCTTATAATCCTAACTCAATCCAAACATAAAATAGGATACATAATCCAAAGGATTCGTAGTCCTAGGACTATTATTCATGAGAATGCTAATCCAACCTAATCCAGTCCGTCCAAACAAATATAACCAAAGAGTTTTAAAGACAAAGGGCTAACAAACATAACTAGAACAGCATCATCTAAAAATCAACACCGGCTACCAAAACCAAGAAACGCCTAGGATCTCAATCAGAAAATGCATCAAACTCCTGCAAAGTTACTAGAAATCACAAAATAGAAAACAAAGCAACAAGAACAAAAATTTGATTACTGGATTAGAAATGTAACACATTTGTCATTTAATTTTTTATTTATTTGTCTTATATTTTACCTGAATATAATCATGTCATATGTAACTCATTATCAATTTTTATAAATATAAAAAAGAGAGAGATTCCATTCAGTCTATAATCTGAATTGATTTGAAGTATTTATTTTATCAAAATATTTTATATATTTTATTGACATAAAAAAAATTATATCTATTTAATAAAGGTGTCCTTCAATTCCATTCAGATCCAATGGAAGGGATAATGATGAAAATAATGAACCCCCAATATTGACAAGTCAGACTCCGCACATGACAACCTGCGTAAAGCGGCAAACCGATAGCATTGTGGTCTCATTTGTTCGTGTCAGGTTTTCATTATGAGTGCTGTTAAATATCTCCGCCTTTTCACTTTGAGCCCCCGCCTATTTATTTTTCTGTTAAGGACAGCTATGACCTTAAGTAAAATTACTTTTTAGGACAACTTAAAATTGGACACTCATTCCTATCTAAAACACCAACTCTCACCACATTCACACAGATTTTGATATTGAACACTCATCCCCCACAAAAACACTCATCGTCTGACCATAGTCACAATCCATTCTCATTCAATCCATCATTGTTCATAAGTCCTGTTTGGTAAGGTTTATTTCTAACTTATTTCAGCTTTTAGTTTAATTTAAGTTATTTTGATGTGTTTAGTTCAACTTAACAATACAACTTATAACTTTTTGTAAGTCAAAAATTAACTTATTCTTTGAGTGAGAAAGGAGAAGCTTAATTTATAAGTCAAAAATCAGCTTATCTTCACAGTTATAAGCTATAAGCTGTTAAGTTATAAGTTATAATCACTTTCCCACAACTCTACCAAACAGAGCCATAGTGTTAGTTCTTTTTCACATATTGATAGTAACTTAGTCAATAAAGGAGGTGAGAGATAGTGACAAATGAGCAATGAAGCATGACAGCAACACTGTTGTCGAGGTTTGCCATGTATTGATAAGTTTTTTTGAACAAAAATCAGGTTTTGCATAGTTGACGTGTTCGGTTCTGGATTATCGAACAAATATAGATTGTTCGGCAACCAAGTTCCAAACACTAAATAATTCGGCAATAAGACCTCGAACAAAATTTATTTTTTCGATTAGTTGTTTCCAAGTGTTGAAAAACAGTTCCATTTTAATACATTTCATCCATTAACTTCCTTCACGACCAAACCCATTATGGTGATAATGTTCAGCAACACCCTACTAGGTATATGATTGTTGTTCGGAAAGAAGGTTCTGTGTTTTGTCACAATGTTTGATACTGGACTACCGAACAGACATTATCAGCTTCGGTACATAAAATACATGTTGATGATCGAAATAAAGCCAAAAAATCGAAAATAATCTTCACATATCTTGTGAGAAGGACCACGCAACTTCAATCTCATCGGTGGGTTGATGTTGACGATCGGAATGTAGATGTGGTAATATATATATATATATATATATATATATATAGGCAGGTTGGCACTGGGAAACTTTAATCTTGTTCAAGAGACTGTCGGTGGGTTGGGATAATGCAGTCGGTGGAGTGGGGTGGAGAGGTAGTGGGTGTGCATGCCTTTGGAGTAGAGGTAATTGCAATAGGGATAATTTTGGTATTTCATTGGGGGTTCAAAGAAATTTTAAATAATGTGAATTTCATTGGTGGGAGTTCAAAGAAATGAGGGATCTAAAGTAAAAAAAATAGGGACATTTAGCACCACTCTTTCATTATAATAGCTTCTTTGACAAATTCGAAATGAGCCACTACTTTTTTAAGTTCGTGGGGATTGAAAAAGCTTATGACACTATAGAAAAAAACAATAGATTGATGATTTGAATTGTGTATTGTGTAAAGTCTTTAAGCATAATCATCAATAGAAAAATAAATAAATTGATTCAATAATTGTAATATTTTATTTTATAATATTTGTCTCTAAAAAAATAAATAAATAAATTTCTTAAAAATAACATCTATTTTTTAGAAACAAATACAATAAAATTAAATTGTTATGATTATCGGATCGATTAAATTTTTTTATTTTATTTTATAAATAATATATACGAAAGATCTTTTAAAATGGATAATTTAAATTAACATAATGAAACCATAATTGAATTCATAAACTTTTTAAATTCCCTCAAATTGAAGTTTACACTCTTTATAATAAAACGACATGTGAATCTTTTATCTTTTATTTTTCTCCTAAAATGGTTAGATATAACTCTTATAATTAAGAGCGCGCACAAGGGTGACCATTACTGAGGTCTAGTCTGGTGCATGTTGCCCACAAAAGCGAGTGCAGATCCTCTCCTTGCAAGAGTATACTTGCGTGCGTCCTTGCAACGGCTGAGATCAGCCGTTGCACATCCAACGGCTGAGATTAAAAAAAAAAAAAATTGAAATTTCACTCAAATCAGAGAGAGGAGTTGATTGCATTTTCTCTTGAGAAAGCCGAAGACGACTTCTGACTGAGGTTCTCTATGGCAATGGCGTTCTCTCGTTCTCTAAGCCAAAGACGATCTCCTCCAATTGTTCTCCTCCTCCAGCGGTCCTCTCCCAGTCACACCACCTCTGTCCTTCCTTGTTTTTCTTCTTCCTTTTTTCTTTGTTCTTCTAGATCTAGAAAAAAACAGAGGAAGAGGGATCTGTACTTGCCCCTTTGGCTTCACTCCATCTCTCTCTCTCTCTCTCTCTCTCTCTCTCTCTCTCTCTCTCTCTCTCTATATATATATATATATATATATATATGTTTATAAATCAAAACAAAGAAATACACAAATATGCAATATATGAAACAAAACAATAATATGTGGGTTTCTTTACTTGGATTGTCTAAGTTTAGGTGAGGGAATAGTTCTCCAAATATTGATCTTTGTTGATGTTGTTGTGATATTGTTGTGATACTCAAATTATATACAATAAATTCATTTTGTTCCATACATTTTCTTCAAAATAATTGATTCCAAATTCTCTGAAACTGCAATAGCAGAGAACATCAAATCATCAGCAAAATTGCAAAATTGAACTTGATTTTCCCATTTTATTATGATTTTTTCAAATACCTTTTTATACTTGGATTTGTCTTCACAACAGCGTGAATGAATTAAAGGAATATTGCGAAATTGATAGCAGATTTAAAAAGTGAATTCAGAGGAAGCTTCGATTTTTTGGGTCTTGAGATTATGAATATTCAAATTGATAAGTTGATTTCTAAGAAATCGAGAACATTTCAAAGCTTGAATCATCGGGATTCATATTCGTTTCCGATCTCGCAAACCCAGAAACTGATCTCCTAGTTCAGATGTCATCTAAAAACTGCTTCAACATCTCCTGGAAATGAAACAAACAAATCTTCATGAAAAAGTAGAGAAATCAAAGCCAAATCCACTTCAAATCCTTCTCGAAATCCCTTCGAACCTATTTAAATGTATTTGTAGAACAAAATCAAACACAAACACAAGTCATTTTTATATAAATAATCACAGAACAAATGTATCTGTTTTCTGTAATTTTTCGAGAAACTGGACGAAGAATCTAAAATTTCAAATTTTTTTTTTTTAATCTCAGCCGTTGAATGTGCAACGGCTGATCTCAGTCGTTGCAAGGACGCTCGGACGTATTCCTTGCAAGGAGAGGATCTGAACTCCACAAAAGCTACATTCCTCCTAATCACCGGAAGGAAAATAATATATAAATTTATTTTTTAAATCTAATGATATGTAAATGAATTGATTGATTGATAATTATAAAAGATAAAAAAGAGAGTTATTTTATATATTTTAATTAATTATACATCATTAAATATTTAAAAAATAAATATAATTTTTGAATTTAAATAACAATCACCTTACTTGTTTTCACTTTTCAAAAAAATACTTTTCAAAAAATTTTACATTCGTATTTTCCGTATTTTTTTGTTTTTACTGAATTTTTTTAATATTTTAAGTAATTTTTTTACTTTTTAAACACACCTAACATAAATACACCTAAAAAGTAAAAAAATTGTAAAAAAGATCTTTTAAAAATTCACTGAATATCAAAAATACAAAAAAAATATAAGAATTCAGTACATTTTTTATATTTTTATGTATTTATTAATTTTTAAAAATATTTTTTCATAAATTTTTTACTTTTTAGATACAGCTAAGTAAGGTGCATCTAAAAAAATAAAAAAAAATGTTTAAAATTTTAAAATTATTCACTAAAAATAAAAAAATACGAAAATTAAAAAAGTCAATTTTTAAAAAATTTAATCTAAAAAACTCAAACCAAACACACTGAATACACTTCTGAGAACATATCCAGAGTTGCACAACAAGTTGACTAGATTGACTTTGGACATGGCAAAGTTGTCGATCTGTTAAACTTGAGAAAGTCAAAAATGTCTTAAAAGACTTTGAACACTTGAAACGTGCCGCTTTCTATTTGTGAGTCACTAATTAAAACCTTCCCCATTATTCCAAGTAACCCAATATTTTTTGGATAAATTATCAATAGATCTTAATAGTTAAATTTTATTTTTATCAAATTATATTAACAATAAATTATAGTAAAATTATCGCTAAAAATAATTTTTTGTAATGATTTTTTTTCATATGTTGTTAAAAATTGACAATTAGTGACTTTTTTAACACAATTTTTATAAATTATCGCTAAAACTTACAATTAGTGACTTTTTGTCACATTTTTTAAACTATCGCTAAAAGTTGAAAAATTAATGACTTTTTTTGTAATGATTTTTTTAAATGTCATTAAAACTTATAATTAGTGATTTTTTTGTAATAAAATTTTCATACTATCACTAAAAATTAATTATTAATGACATTTTTTAATTACCATTAATTATTATAAGGTCAATTGAACAATAAAATCCATTTAGGACCTATATGTAAGTTTTCCCATTTTTTTAGTCTTTGCTTACCAAGTCATCATTTAATTGATGGTCCCCATTTAAAAACAAATGAAAAAAAAGAAAGAAAGAAAAGGCTCTCGTCTTCTCCTCCGTCCTTTCTTATTTTGAATTTAAAAAGAAAAAAAAAATGTTTCTTATTTTGTTATGAGCAATTTTACACTAGAACAAATTATACTCATGATTTTTATAATTGATCTCATGTTTGGCTCTAGTAATTTCAATTGCATTAATTTTTGTTTATAATTTTTCATATTATGTCAATTTAACCGAATTAATAATAATTCATTAGACAGAAATTAAGGTAAAATAGTTCAGTCAAATAGAAATGATCATATGTCAATTTCACTATCATTTTGAAAGAGTGAATTAATTATTTTACTCTTTGATTTTAGTCAAATTTTTACAAGTGCGATATCATTTAAACTAAATTAATACAATATAAAAAGTTTAAGAAAAAAATTGATACAATTATAATTAGGGTAAATTACATTTTACCCCCTTTAACTATTGTCCCTTGTCACTTTATCCCCTCAACTATAAATTATAGTTGAGAGGGTAAAATGATAAGGGACAACAGTCGAAGGAGATAACGTGTAATTTACCCTTTGAATTACAATAATCAAACTGAGACAAAAGACAAGTTACAGTAGTTATGAATATAATTTGCCCTTTATGCTAATATTTATTTATACCGATTGACTTGGTTGGGTAATACTATACCATATGCAAATTATGATATTTGTAAGTTTGATTTTTATAAATGTTACAACTCAATCTTATGGAAGTCATAATAAATATATATATATAATATATATATATATATATATATATATATAATCAAACACCACATAAGGTATAATCAGAAAACTCTTGACTTATAACAAAAATATTGTCATAACTAACATCACAATAAATCTTAACTAACATCACAATAAATCATAATCAAATACAACAAAAGTTGAAACCAAAAGGGGTATCCACGCCAAAAGGGGTTTAGGGTTTAGAGGGTGTATAAAGTTAGAATTTCCCAACTTTTTTAGTTAATTATTTATGGAAAAATTACATGTCAGTGACTCTTTCACAAAATATTTACAGATTCATAAAATAGTTTATTTTATGTTTTGAGATATTATTCTGAAATAATTTTCTGGAGAGAATTTGGAAAATTTAAAAATTTGTTTGGTTGTATATTTTGAAAAAAAATTATGCTAGGGATCCCAAATAATTTATCAAATTTTCTACCAAACTCCCACATGAGTGTGAGTGTGGGACTCACACACATGTGAGTTTTGTGGGTCTCACACCCATGTGAGAGGTTTGATAGAAAATTTGATAGATTATTTGGAGTCCATAACATTTTCCTTTTAAAAATAATTTTGAAATTTTGGAGTTTGGGATAATTTAATATTTTTTGTAATTGAATGGATGTGTGTGAGAGAAAAAGTGATTAAAAATGAGAGAAGAAAGAGAAAAAGTGATTGATTATGTCCAAATATAAAGTACCTTGGATTTTTAAATGGCAATATAGCATATCCAACAACATAGTCAGTCGTCAACATTTTGTTAAATAGTGGGATGCATTCAAAGCCCATCGCATTATTGAACAACTCCAACAAGAATTTTCAGTCAACATTCATGCCCCAACTCCTGCAATGGTCAAGTCTGAGCAAAACCTAAATGCTTCAGTCATACAAGGAAGCCCACTTCCTCTCACTACAGTCAGACTTGGAAGCCCATCAACCAACATTGAACCTTCCAAATCCAAGTCTTCCAAGGCCAAGCCCAAAGCAAAGCCCAAGTCAACTTCTAGTAATGAATTGATCCAAATAGCCAAATTATTGATGGCCCAATCAAAGTCACAAATTGAAGATGAAGCCTCAGATGATTCAGCCTCCTTTGAAGACACAACCAGTCATGATCCATATGGTTCACAATTCCAAAATGCTCAGGACCCATATGCCTAAAAAAGTCATTGGATTCCATATATATACATTAGCTTCAATCACTACTCTTACTTTGAGAAAAGCTGTTTATATATATATATATATATATTGATTCCCCATTAGTCAATTGTGCAGTCACGTTTCCTCACTGCAAGTTAAAAAAAAAAAAAAAGAGCAAAAAAGTTCTCAGTCACAGAAAGATGCTCTCAGCACCCATGTGCCTCTTATTTTCCAGTTTTTCAAGTCACAAGTTTCACAGTATTTTCCACCTTTTGAAGTCACAAGCCTCATAGTTCTAGTAACAGGCCTCACAGTTCCCAGTTCACAAGCATAACAGTTATCCACTTTGCTTATAAAAGAAGCTCCTCAATCAAGGCCAATTCAGAGTAGGAAAGAGTTCAAAAAAAAATTTCGCAGTTTCTCTCAGTTTCTGTAAAATTTCTAGTTTGTTGTTCTCAAATTTAGTTTTTAAGGATGCATGTAAAAGCTGTATTTTCCAGTTACTTTCGGTAAACAATTATGTAGTTTCCGATTACTTTCAATAAATGATTGTAAGTTTATTTTGAATTATTACTATTTATGCTTATCTGTTCTCATTTAAAATATTCTATTTCGTTTTAGTTTTTTTACTTTAGTTTATTTAATTTAATTTATTTAACTTGTTTTAATTAAATATTAATTATTTTCTTGACACATTATTGGATCTAAAAAATGAATTACTATTTATATGTCATTTTCCTTTCAACAATAATTTGACTTTAGATGGCATAGATTTAAAATTTATAAAATGTGACTCATGCTTATAATAATTATGATTTATAGATATATATTTATAGATTTTTTTTTTTGAGCTCCTAATATTATTGTTTATTTTAATAACGTAATGAAATTTTTTATAAATGAGACTTAGTAACTCATATTTATTAAGTAATTAAAAAATAAAATATGATTAAATAAATATTGTGATTTTTCATTTATCAAAAATATTATTTAAAAAGTTAGATAAAAGCTGATTTTTTTATTTTTTTATTGTTTTGTATATAAAAAATTATAAAAAATAATTTTAATGAATTAAAAGTTCTCAAATTGCCCCTAGGTAAGCAACTCCCCCATACAGTTTTGTGTGGAGTACATACAATAATGAAGCTAAAAAAAGAAAAAAAGTACATATAATGCATTTGGAGGTAAGAGGAAGCTAGGTTTCAATTGAAGGGTAAAATGACCCTACCCGAGTGGCGGAATCGGCGGTCCTAGCCTATCCTTAGGTTTGAATGCTCAACCTTATTTATTAGGGCGCTTATCAATCAATCTTATTAATTAAATTTATTTATTTATAAATTTTAATTAATTAATTTATCATTATAAAAATAAGAGATTGATAAATTTATTACTATAAATTTATTCATAAAAATAAAGAGACTAATAAATTTATCACTTGATAAATTTATCAATAGAACTTAATGGATAATAAGTCTTAAAAGTAAGATCTACTGGTAATTTCCCGTATTTATTATGAGGTGTTTGATGAAATTAAAACGTAAAAATCAATCATTAAAAATTAGATATTAAATTTTTAAAATGAAAATTTATTTGACAAAAATTTATGTTTTGAATTAAAATAAATTGTTTAATATATATATATATATAATTAAATTTAAAGTTTATTATTTTAAAATTATATCTTTCAATTTTTATATTATGATGGTAAGATAGTAATTGTGATAGTGGTGATGGAGGTCGCGAAGGTAGAGGCGACAATAACGATTGTGGCGACTATGACACTCATGACAATAGTTATGAAGATAGAAGGATATTAGTTACAGTAATAGTTGAATGGTAATGTAGTGGAAGTAAAAAGAGAGGTTGCGGTGATGGTGGTGATTATGGTGGTGTAATTACAATGATGGTTATAGAGTGACCATAGTTGTGGAAAAGAAGAGTTGTTATAGTCGTAATGGAAGGCTAGGGGTAGTGGTGGTGGCAATTGTGGTAGTGGTAGTGAAATAATGCTAGTGCTTATGACAACAATAATAATAGTGATGGAGGTGATTTAATGGTGATGGGGGTGGTAGAGAGGTGGTGGCGATAGTAGTAATTTGCAGTGGTAGTTTAGTGATGGTAATGGTGGTGATGAGGCTACAACGGTGTATGTCAACGGTGTAAAATATTTTTAAGTTTTAACTCACATTTTAAGAGCTACTTAAATTTTTAAGTGATGCTAATTATAGTTATCAAATGGGCTTACTTGATTTTTACGTAATATATTTAGTTTAAGTGTTGAATTAAATTATCAAACACTACCTTAGTTGAGTTTGAGCTCAAGCCAAGCTCAAGTCAAGTTTAAATAACCAAGCTCGATCTAACTTGATTATATAAACAAGCCAAGTTCGGACTTGAATTTTTTTTAATTAATTTTCTTATTATAAGATTAATTTTTTTAAAATATTATAAACAAAATATACAAGAATATTTATATTAATAATAAAATTTATCAATCAAATATAAAAATTTACACAAACACCAAACATAAATAGAAAAATAAAATAAATTAGTCAACATTTATTTGATATATTATTAAAAGTAAATATAAGAAAAACTGAAAAAACCGATTGAATTGGACCATACCGGTTATATTTGGTCTGTTTTTTTAATAAAAATTGGTCTATGTGGTTTTTCAATTTGATTTTTATTTTTTTTTTATTTTTTGTTCGGTATCGGTTCAAGCACCTTGTGCACGAAACTAAACCGAAACCGACAGTTTCAACATATATTGTATATATATATATGTATATATATAATATAATAATATAATAATATTAATAAGTATAATAAATTATTAACCTTAATTAATTAATCTTATCATCTTTATAACTTAAGTTTATAAACTCTTATTATATATAATCTTAATTCCAACTCATTATTCTTGAAATCTTAGTATTTGTTAACTTTTTTTTGTCTTTATTTTTGTTAATCTAAGAATTGAAAAGTATTTATTAAATGAATAGATTGAATATATTTGAAATGGTAGACAAATAACTAATTTAATATTTTTATATAGATTAGTGAAAATTTAAAAGTGGCTCAAGTTTGAAATGTCCTAAGCTAATTAAATCGCATCGAACCGAACTATTTCAATAGGTTCGGTTTGGTACTGTTTGATGGAAAAAGCGGTCTATATCAGTATTCAAAATAATAAAAACTGACATTATTGGTTCGGTGATTTTTTTTACCTAAATACCAACTATATCGAACCAATTACATCCCTAATCACAAGAGTTTTGCCAACTTACGTGCACCAAATTAAGTCCCTACAGCTCTCATTTTACTAACAACTCCTGACCAGTTTGCGCGCCAAATTAAGTCTCTACAGCTTGAAGAAACCTTTCAAAGTAGGTTTTATTTCCTACAACCACAAGAATTTTACTGACAAAAAGAATTGAGCCTGAGACCTTAAATGGAGTAAACTTTCAAATCTCAAGTCTTATCTACCAGACTAAACCTTAGATTAATTTTAACCTCCATCCTAATTTGTATGTCTATTTTAGGAAATCCAACTTATTAAGGAGATATGCAATTAGGGTTAGGCATAGGGTTATCCGAACCACCCAATCCGAACTGATCCGCATACAAATGAGCGGTTTCGCAGACATAATGTTGACGGATGCGGTTTGGAATATGACATAATTGCGAGTTGTGGACAGATTATGAGTTTAATCCGCACCTGCAAGAACTCACCCGCACTTAGATTTTATTTTTTATTTTTTTTAAACTTGAACCATTGTTATTTTATTATTGCATTTTTGATGAATGTAAAAGTTAATGAAGAATTACTTTTATTGGGTAGTAGATAGTGAATGAAATTGATGATCTAGTTTAGGATTTTGAAAAATGTGTTTGCATTAGTTTATGATTTGATTTAAAAGTTTAGGGTTTTAAATGATTTGTTCGTGTTAGGAATTGATTTTGTTGTGCTTTTAATTTTATAAGTTTTAATTCATTAATTATTAATATTGGAGCATTTTAGAAAATGGTAGAAAAATGGCCCAAAATAAATATTTACAAAATGGGAAAAAAAAGGCTCCAAGATAAATTTTTAAAGAAAAAAGTCTAATCCGCAAACCGCCCGCACATCCATGAACCCTATCCGCACAAACCGCAACTCGCACTGCGGGCGGTTGCGGGTTGAATTTTCCTCAAACCGCATACATACGGGCGGGTCCAAACCGATTCGCAAACTATCCAAAACCGAACCGCGACCACCCCTACATGCAATCATTATATTTTAATTCAAATCTTGAAATATTTTTACCACCACTATCTTTCTATTTGAATTTTAAAATGAGTTTATAATGATTTATAGTGGATAATTTTAGAAATCTAACAAAATTTTGGATCTGTTTAGTTTAGTTTTAGAATAATGATTTGAGTGTGGAGTTGCATTTTGAGTTTTGAGTTTTGAGTTTTTGAATTATGATTTAAAAAAATATATATATTGGTTATGAGTTTTGAAAATAATGATTTGTAATTTTTTTAATTGATTGATGTATAGAATGTAAGAGGAAAGATGATAGAAAAAAATAATTGATTTATTGATTAATAATAATAATAATAATATACAAGAATTTTAAAAATAATTTTAAGTTGTATTTTAAAAATATATTTGATTAACATATTCATTCAAATTATAATTTAAAAATAAAATCATAATTTAAAAAGTAAATCAAACACTACTTATCTTAAAATAAACAAAAATGCTTCCGACCCCCAGTTTGTTCGGACCCCCAGTGACCCCCAGTTTACGTGGCAAACTCACGTGATGTTCACGTGACTATCAACGGTCTCACATTTGAAAATAATCTCCCCTCGATGGTTGAGACGGCTAGACTAGCAGGTAGTTCCCTTCACTCCCGACGCCGGCGACAGCTCCTTCCTTTCACTCCGACGCCAGATTCGCGACTCTCTCTGTCTCTCTTTCCCTGTCATCCGACGATTAAGAGGTAAATTTCCCTTCACTCCGAAGCCCCCCACTCTCTTTGTTTCTCTTTCCCTCTCATCCCTATCATCCGATAAATATATATATATATATATATACATCTATCTGTATATATATATATGTATCTGCGTTTATATCTGTGTATAATTGGGTTGAATGTTTGGATTTACTATTTTTGACAATCTGATAAACGAATTGAAAGATTAAAGTTTGGCATTTTGATTTGGGAGTTGAATTTAGCCCTTTGATTTGGGAATTCTGGCCTTTTGAATTTGACCTTTTCATTTGCAGTTTTAGCTTGCAATAAACCTGCTCGATGAAATGCCTCTATGAAATGTTTACATTCTGAAGACCTGAAAAAGCTTCTTATCCAATTTTTGGGGCTGCAAAAAATAAACTTTGCTAGCCTCTAAGTAGTAAGCAAGTGATTTTCCTTCTTATCCAATTGAAGAATGGTTCCTGCAAAATTTTTCAATGGTTCCTGTTTGTTCCTGTTTTTTCCTCTAAGTAGTAGTAAGCAAGTGCCTCTAATTATATACAATGTTTCACAATGATTTTCAGTCCAATTTTCATAATGATTTTCAGTCTAATTATATACAATGTGTCCCATTCATAATGATTTTCAGTCCATTTCAGTCCAATTTTCAGTCCAATTTTCAGTCCATTTTGGGAATTGCTTGTATGTGCTTATATGTGCTTATATGTGAATTTCCATTTTGGGATTTGCTTATATGTGTTTGCATATATAAAATTTTGTTGAAGAATTTAATTCATAACAAGTTCTTCTGGTCTTGTGAATTTTGAAATGACTGTTGTAAAAAAATGAAAGCAGATAGAACTTCCTTTGTCAACTAGTAGAACTCTCTTTCTCAACTAATGTTCTTCCAGTAATTTGAAATGATTTATGGAAACAAGTGATAAGTAGTAGAACTCCTATATAGGAAACTACTGCCTCCCATGACAATGAAAACCCATCTCTTCTTCTAGTTTCCAATACACCCAAATCAAATAGAAAGTTAAATACAACCCATAGTGTGCCTTCAAATCCAAGTTCTCAAAATGACCGAACTGTGATTTATAAACCAGCTTTATGACAGTGATTTATATCTGTGATTTACGCAGGTTACCTGTTCATAAGCTGAATTTGGATTACAAAATACATTAGTAATAAGTGGTTTATATAATTGGGATTTATAGATCCCAATAAGCTGAATAAATCATGTTCAGAATTAGTTCAGCTTATTCAGAATTTATTACTAATGTATCTTTAGAATAAATCATAAGCTGTTTTAGTAAGCTGAACTTATTACTAGTGTATGGGATTCATAAGCTGAACTTATTACTAAAAGCCTGTTCATAATTTGGAATAAATCCCAATAAGCTGAACTTGAATTTGGAATAAGCCTGTTCATAATTTATGAAACCTGTTCATAATGTATGAAACCTGTATCTATGAAACATAATCTTGGAAACCTGTCTATCCAAGATTATGACAGGATTATGAAACGTAGACATAATTTTGGAACATAAACATAGACATAATTTCTGAATTAGTTCAGCTTATTCAATCCCAATAACCTGTATCTATGAAACATAATCTTGGAAACCTGTCTATCCAAGATTATGACAGGATAGACATAATTTCATAAACCTGTCTATCCCAATCTTGGAAACCTGTTCAGAATTTCATAAACCTGTTTCATAATCTATGAAACCTGTATCTATGAAACATAACAGGATGGATCCAAGATTATGAAACATAATCTTGGTTTTCATAATCTTGGATAGACAGGTTTATGAAATTATGAATAGGTTTGAAGACTAATGTTTATGAAATAGCTTTCATAACCACACAGCTTTATGTTTATGAAACAGGTGTATGAAACATAATTTAGTCTTCAAACCTGTCCAGATTTGTTATGAACACCCTGTCCCTGTCCCTTGTCCAGATTTTTTATGAAACAGGTTTGACAGGTCCAAATTTTACTTGAAACCTGTCCATATTTTTTATGAAACAGGTTTTACAGGTCCAGATTTTACTTGAAACCTGTCCAGATTTTTTATGAAACAGGTTTTACTTGATCATTTTTATGAACACCCTGTCTAAAAAATGGCTGAAATCCCCATCCTCAACTAAGTCACTGCTTGAGGGGCTAGTGTTATGACAGTTGGTCAATGTAGACTGAGAAATAACACTTCTATTTGAATGAGTGCTAGTAGCATCCAATGATTGAATGAAGTTCAAAAATAACAGCTTTGTTACAGAATCTAACTGTTTGTTACAGCTTTATGACACCAACTACAACTTATAACAGCTTTTTTGGAGGGTAAATAAGCTGATTTTCAGAATCACCTCCAAGGGCTGTCATAAAGCTTATAACAGCTTTTTTGTAGACTGAGAAACCTGTATTTTTAATGTGCTTCATAATGAATATATGCAAGTGCTGTCATGTTAATATTTATCCGTTTTTGCAGATGTCAAGTTCAAGTGTCAGTGGCAATAGCTCAGATTGGTTGACATACGTCAACAGAACAACAAATAGAGATGACGGAACAACTTCGAATTCAGAACGCAAAGATGCAAAAGTTGATATGTATATTGTCCGTGTTGCTTGTAATTGGTCTCTTTAACCTTATGAATATGTAATAGAAGTAGATGTCAATGTACAAGTTCAAGTAGACTGAATACTTTTGTGATGTTTTTGAGGAAGTTATGTTTTGTTGTGTATTGAAACCTAATTATTGTACCTCTTTTGTGGTGAATGGAATGAAAAATGACTTGTTCAAACTTGTATATTTTCTTCAATACTCATTGAATCGACTTTGTTAAATACAGGGAACTGTTGAATGCAAGGTAACTATTGTTGAATACAGGTAAACTATTGAATATACATGATTGAATATAGCGAAACTATTTAATATACATTGTTCATTACTAAATATTGGAACATCTTCATTACATAACAAATAATAATAACATAACTTCATTAATAATTAGTACACAACATGTTTTACAAATCCACATGTAACATAAACTACAATCTCAAAAACAAAGTTTGAAACTCAGATTAATAGACTACATAATTTCCAACCTCAAAAACAAACAGTTCGAATACATAGAAACTAGTCAAACAAGTCTGTAATATCCAAGCTTCCTGGTGTGCATGCATGAGAAGCTGATGGGGTTAGAGATGCAGAACCATAAATCTGAGTTGGAGCACTCATCAAACTTCCCTGTGTGCCACTTATGAAGTCCGATGGAGTAAGAGACGTGCCTCCAATACCATGGGCCACCTGTGACAATTCATTGCAAAAAGTACATGTTAGAATAATACACTTTGTAAAAGTACATGAAGTCCTTTTTGGAATACACTTTGTAAAAGTACATGAAGGCCTCTTTGGAACACGTACCGGTATATATATACTATTTTCTGTGCCAACCATATAAGGATAATACGGTGTATATGCTTGAGCTTGAGCTTGAGCTTGAGCTTGAGCTTGAGCTTCAAATCGAAGTAACTTAGCAGCCTGTATGTTTTCAAGAATAATTAAAGATTGAAATTTCTGAATTGCTTTTACATACTTGAATAGAGTTTGTAAAAAAAAAAAAAAAAATTGAATAAACATTTTACCTTTGCTTTTGTTTGTTTTTTTGCCGTTGCCTTAAACCGATTAACAATTTGATCTACTTTGGCAACCTTCCGTTTCGTAACTGGACGACCTCTTTGCCGAGCAACCAAAGGACTAATCACCTTCCTACTAGTACCTCCTTGTGTAGAACCAGTGTGAATCGGACTTTTTGTTGAACATGGTAAATTACTCCCATCACCGGATTCTTCTTTCATGACTCTCTCCTTGATTTCATCCAACCCGAGATCTACAATTCTAGTTTTGCCTTCAGAGTTACCAGCAAGTTGTGCAATGACAATCAATTTTTTGTTCATTCTCTCATAGGTACTTGCATTGAAATCATTGCCAAAGCCGGTGTATGTGGTTTTGATGCATGCGTATTCTCTATCCACATCTTTTCTCCACCGGGGCAAAATGTATTTACTTGGTGTACGGGGGCGAAATATTCTTTGCTCTCCGTACGCCTTGAACGTCAAGCTTCTGGTAACGGCGTCTATCCCTGCAACACAAAAAGGGTGAGCTGCCTGGCGGTGGTGTGCCGGAAAGACCCTCCGACGATCAAGTCAGATTTCAGGGAGAAGACAATGAGGAGAGAGTGTTTGTGAGAATGAGTTCGCATACCTTCAACGTTCGTCTTTTCCTCTATTTCTAGGCTGGCCATGCAGCCTCAAGATTGTGCGTGCACTACCTCTGCTGTCCTTCCCTGGACAGGTGGCAGTGTACGCCTCTCACCACCTTACGCGTGTAAAGGTTTTGTCCTTTCACCAGTACACACTGAACTGTCTAACGGTATTGAGGCGTTCGTGGAGCAGATGTCCTCTCCTTCATACCATTGGCCCAGGTGGCACCCTTGACCGAGATACCACAACCGGCCTATTGCTTGCGGAAGATCACCAACCGAGCTACATACTGCGGAGCTGTCCCTTGTCAACCCGTGAAAGACAGACCACCTCGGGCGAGCTACTTCTGAACCGATTCATCAGGACCAACCGGTTGCGAGGCATGTCGGCCTCCAACCGTCCTATCTCCAATCTCGGTCACACGAAGCCATTCGCCTTGGCTGGCCGGTCAGAGGCATGCCGGCCTGGCTGCATCCTCGGCCCAATCCAGAACATTCTATAGCTCGGTTTCCAATTCGACACTCCGAGCTCCTCCCGGCACTGCGAGTAACAGCTCGGCTAGGTCCAGTTCGTGCTTGCTCGGTCAACGTCTCCGACCGTGCAATTCAGTCGCGTTAATAGACGAGTTAG
>JAPPVO010000019.1:167949338-168037160 GCA_030407325.1 Camellia japonica | reverse complement strand
AGAATCGACAGATTCATGTTGTGCAGTATATGTATCGATATTGACATAAACATTAGGAATATTAAGATCCATAGTAATGTAAGTAAAATAATATGTAATAACTAACAATTAATTTAAATAATGAGTAAACAATAACAACTAATATATGTTAATAAATAATTAATGTGAAAAAATGAGTAACTAATAAATTTAATTCAACTAATTAATGTTACCGACTAGCAAATGTGATATAAAAATTAGCTTATTCTAATAAAATTTTCTTGCAAAATTGCAATTGCCACTTAGGAATGAGACTTCAAAATTAATTGAGAGAGTTGATAGTTGAGGGTTTAGAGAGAATAAGAGAGAGAATTGTTTATGAGAAATAAAATGGGAGAGTGGGTGTAGTTATAGGAGTTTGGGACAATGGGGTCAATTTATAAATAAAAAAAATTGGGCCGTTTTGTGTTAAACGATCATGTGACTGTTTCAATTGAGTTCATATATATATATATATATATATATTACTGTTGCTACATGCGCAGCAGACATTGAAATCATTTTTTTTTTACTGTTGTGGCAGCATGCAGCATTGAATATATTTATTTTTTTATTTTTTGAATTTTGACCGTTACTTAGTCAGAGAGCCATTGAAGGAGGGGAGTGGACTAGCGGGTTGAGAGAAATTTTTTTTTCTTGGGCCGGGTTGGAGGGCCACGGGCCAAGCCAAGTTTCAAAATGATGCCTAGGCCCAGGCCTAGGCCTAGGATCCCAGGCTAGGCTCGGGCTCGGTCTTAACCAAGCCTAAACGGGCGGGCCCATCTCGGGCCACAAGCGAGTTTCGGGCCACCCACGAGTCTCGGGCTATTTTTACATCCCTACATATCAATATACAGATGCCTATATATTTGTTAGGGGTGTAAAAATGGCCCGTGGGCCGTCCAAAGCCCATCCGTAGCCCAAGCGAGCTGGGCCCAAGCCCAGTTTGAGACTCTGGGGTAAGCCTGGGCCATGTGTTTTGGAGTCGGACTTAGCCCGTGGCCCGACTCATTAGCCCGCCCAAGGCCTGACCTACCCAAGGACAAGTGTCATTTTCAATAAATTTTTGGTGAAAAAAAAAAAAAAAATGTTCAGGCCCGGCTCAAGACCGAGCCTAGGCCCAAGTCCGCTGGCCTAGGCCGCCTAAGTCCCGAATACCTATAGGCATGTGCCTAATTTTCTGGCCTATAAGCCGGCTCGAATTTTGAATGGGAGCATGCGGCTCAACGGGGGCTGGTCCAAACTAAATTTATACCCCTAATAATTGTACACTACAAAGAGATTGAGTGAAAATAAGTCCGATTAGAATTGAGCTTATCCCCAGCCCTTAATTGGATCGGAGGGAAACCTAGTCCTAAAGATGATTGAGAGAGAGTTAAAGGTTCGTAGAAATTTATGGAGAGTTCAAGAGTCTGTTGGTAAGTTGATAGAGACAATGTGTAAGTAGAGAGATAATGACGACGACATCATTGTCGGCCACTGATGGGTAAATTCATGGAAAAATTACCCTCCAAGGGATTTTACAAAATATGAAAAAAATTATGAATTTAATTATAAATATGTATAAGATTTTTCATTGATTTGATTTTTTTTTTTTTTTTTAAAGGCTCTGATGAGTAATTTCCCCTGAATTCATCATCTGTATGCTATACATGTCCTTCGTAAAATAAAAATATATTTTAATAGATTTTATATTAAAAATTATTAAGTTGACATTGTTTTCATTAAAAATTATTTGAAGAGATTTTTGGCCAAATTTTCTTTAAAATAAATAAATATTAATAATATAAAAATCATAAAATAAGAAATAAAATCTCCACACGGCTGGTCCTTATGGAGAAGGAATCCAAGTTAATGCCAGCAAGAGCTACCAAATGAAGACAAACCATCTCTCCCTAGTGCCAAGTAATATACAAGTGGCAATGGCCTTGTATTCATCTTGGCATCTTAAATTTTTCAACAAAAACAAAACCATAATGGCCAACTCGTATAATTCAAAATATTCATAACTAGCATTACTATAATAAGGAATTTTTTCAAAACTTTCGGAGTTGTCGCCCAACCCGTCCCCCTCAGTCCATCCATCAAATCAAGCCAATGGCATAATTATCCATTCTATCTATTATATAAAAACCTACACCTCTCCTATTATGAACTGTCACATTTTTTAGATTTTTCGATAATACTCTTCATATTTTATTATCGGAGGAGTCAAAAGAAAAATAATTTTTTTTCACCATATACACAAAATACACATGTATGTATAATATGATATATAAATTATATGTACATAAAAAAAAATTTAAATACCATAGAAGTAATTTCTAATAAGAAGAAGAAGTTTTTTTGGTGTAAAATAGAAAGAGAATTTGAGATGGAAGAAGAATGACATATATATTTTTTTTATATTGGGGGTCATTTTATGTATAAAATGATATATATATATATTGAAAATTCTATGTCAAACAATAATTTTCACAAAAACAAGGGGTCATAGCCTCCTGTAGTCTTCTCCTAGTTCCGTCCATGATAACCACTGATATCCCGTAACTATTTATTCTAAACTTCCAAACTACTAAAAAGTTTTTATCATTCATCAAATCGCCCCTCATTCATTAAACCATTCAAAAATTTAAAAGTGAAATTGTAAACACATCACATTTACACCCACTACTAAGGCTGTAAACGAGTCAAGCCGAGCTGAGTTTTAATATGTTTGGGCTTGTTTATGAAGATTTTAACGAATTCGAGTTCGAGCTCAATAAAAATTTAATAAACGGAACTCGAGCCGAGTTGGCTTAGTCTTGACTCGAGCTCGAGCCTGTTCACGAGCCTTAACGAGCCAAAAAATTTATAAATTCATATTTACGTATGAGATTAAAGTTACAATTAAAACTTTGATTAAACAATTATATATACAATATATATAAACATACTAAAAAAAAGTCAATATTTTACTAAAATAATAACTACTACCACTATTATATAAATGTACTATTCATAATTAACTATTGTTTACAATAATTTATATTTTCTAAATATATAAATAACATATTTATCTTATTTTTTATACATATTTTTACATTATTTAATATATAAATAATAAATATTAAACTAGCTAGCTAATGAGCCAAGCTTACGAGCTGAGTTTTAAAATGTTCAGACTTGGTTATTAAAAATTTAACGAGTTCGAACTCGAGCTCAAATGCAAAAAAAATTTAACGAATTGAATTCAAACGAACTCTTACCGAACTGAGTTCGAGCTTGTTCATAAACGGTTCTGTTCATTTACAGCCCTACCTACCACTACTGTATATATATATATATAACTAAATGTAAAAATTGAAAATTTTGAAAGCTAGGGCCCATCCTTAGACCAGGGTTTGAGTCTCATGACTTGCCCAGTATAATGTCGCCCTTGAATATACTAAAACAATTCTAGTTTCTTATTATATACAGGGTCGGCTCAATAACAAGGCCAGCAAAGCCCTCGCTTTTCAGGCTTTTCGGCCCCTGATTTCGAAAGGACATTGGATTCCAATTCTCTTTGTCAAAGGCCTTAAAAAAAAAATAATGAACACTGCTATTTAAACTCAAAAATTAAATTCATTTTCTGAATTTAGTAATGTGTTAAGAAGATGATTAGTTAATACATCATTAGGTTTAGAAAATGAGTCTAAAAGATGAACTTGTATATCATTTTTCAAAAAATATTTCTTATCTAAATGTCCAAAATAAAAAGGTAAAAAATACTTTACCTTCTTGTGGTTTGACACTGAAGCACTTTACCTCCCTTTAGTTTGAATATATATATACATACCTCCTCCATGATTTTAGACTAATGTGCAACCACAGTACCGTTAATGATAGATATTAAAAAGACTAATTTACCCTTACATAAAAGACCTCTCTCTCTCTCACATAATTTTCTATATTAATCACATATTTAATAAATTAAATCATAAATTAATTTAAACACCCTAATCTATTACCATAAAATTACGTTAATTAATTTTTAAATTTTAACTTAATTTCTTATTTAATAAAATTTTAAATTAAATATATATATATATATATATATATGTATATACAAATATATATAATTTTAGATTATATATATGTATATATAATTAGACCATAATTTAATCTAAACACATTTATTATCATAAAATCAAATCATAAAATTACCTTAATCTAATTTTTAATTTTTAACCCGCTTTTCCCTTTTTTATTTAATAAAATTTTAAAATAAAATATATACATTGATGATGCAGTACCTTCAGTAGGAGATGGGCTGGACCGATCCACGCTTCTAGCGAATCTGCTGACCTCGGAGTCCCCAAAACACACCTGCAAAAAGGTCCAAAGGGGGAAGTGTTCCCCCGATGGACACTCCGACGACCAAGTTAGGTTAGGGTAGATTGATTTGAGAGAGAGAGTAACAAGAGATAGAAAAACTTAACCTCTAACGCTCCTCGGAAGCTTTCTTATATCCTTCGTTTATCATTTCCTTGTCCATTCTAAGTTGTCTCGTCGACTGAAAGTCTAAGGCCTAGCTGACCTCTTCACGGTAAGTCTGTTTCCTCCGGCGTGAAAAGGTTGTCATATTTAATGCTATGAGGGCCTCATTAAATGGCTGGTGTGTGGGTGCAATAACTTTGCAGGATCTTTGTCTGCTTACAGGGTTGGTTTTCTACCTGACAAGTGTTTGAATGTTATTGGCTCTGAGCCGGCATTGGCTTCTTGAAGTTGCTGGGCTTATTAGGCTTTGACACCTGGACCGTGGGTTGGCCCCTAAACCGTAGGCTGGGCCCCCGTTGGGCACCCATCAGTATTAGTAGGCCCCCATTCCCAAGTGCAGCTTTAGTCTAACGAAGGGAATAAGAAAGAAGAAAAGAGGCCTCCAAGACGACCGACCGTCAAACCAGGGGTTTACGTGGCGGACCACTGAGGGAGATCGCCGACCAACGGGGTGGCTGAATGGGGAAGAAGATGACCGACTAATGTGATGGCTAAGGGAGGTGACCGATCGATGTGGTGGCCGAACGTCGAGGGAGGTGACCTACCGACACGGTGGACGACCGGGAAGGGAGGTGACTGATCGATGCGGTAAACAAGTAGTGAGGGAGATGGTTGACCGACGGGGTGGTTGAATGGTGAGGAAGGTGACCGGCCGACCGACGTGGTGGACAACCAGGGAGAGGGGGTTACCGACTGACGTGGTGGCCAAGCATTGAGGGAGGTGACCAACCGATGTGGTGGTTGAGTGTAGAGGGAGGTGACTGACTGGCGTGGTAATCGAGCGTTGAGGAAGGTGACCGACCATCGTGGTGGCCGAGCGTTGAGGGAGACAACCAACTGATGCGGTGGACATTTATAGGGCGTGGGCTCAAGGTACAAGAAAGCACATGATGATATGAAGTGGAATAGACGGAGAGAGGAAAGAGGAGGAATGTGAGGAAGGAGAGATCGAGCCCCTACAGGTGGGGCAATCTGGGCCATTGAGGAGGGTTGTGAAGCGGTAATAGGAAGTGAAGGGGATGTATAGGTGCTGACGTATGAAAGACGGGGTTTTATCTTGATGGAATTTCAAACTGGCAAATTTTAACTGCAACCCTTGGAACACGGGCAAACCTTGGGCATTTGGACTTGTGCGCTTTACCTACCTGATTACAAAAAATCAGCACATTCCAGACTGGAGTTGGCGGAGCAGTATAGGGCGGAAAGACGGGTGGAAAGGGCAGTGAAGCAGCCGTCGCGACACCTGTCGTCTACAATGATCTCGGCAACGCAGCCGATTAGCCAAGTGGTGCCTGACCACTAGCATACCAAGGCAGAAAAATACACTTTAATGGCAGAGGATTTGGAGGAGTTGCGCAGCAGATAACAGATTTCGACCGACATAGAGTTAAGGCTGCCAACGGCGAAGGAAAGGGTGTCAGACGCACAACTGATGGAGTTCACGTTGTACGAAGAGGCATTGCGAGGGGCCTAAGGCTACCCCTCACACAGCTAGTGGTCGACGTGTTAAACCGCCTAGAGGTGGCCCCAGGACAGCTTATGCCGAACGTGTGCGATCGCATGGCCACGAGCGACCGGAGGGGAGATGATGACATTGGATGATTTTTTTTTGTGCTATAAGGCTTTATGGCAACAAGAGACATGGGTGACCTTGCAAGCGATAGCTGTGAGGGGATTTGTGGTAGAACTACCGTCGTCGGTGAAAGGATGGAAGCCAAAGTGGTTTTATGTGTCGGCGAGTGGCGAGAGAGGAGTTCGCATGATTTGGAAAGTCCGCACTAAATCATTGGAGCCAAAGTTGGATACAGCAGCAGAGAAGAAGGTCAAACAAGTGAAAGAGTGGAGAGAGAAGGAGGGGCTAAAATGGGATGACCTCGTCCAGTTCTCAGCCTTGTTTGTCCTAAATCTGGGGCCGCAGTTGACCGGGGAAGATTCTACACTGGAGGAGGTGGAGGCAAGGAGAAAAGCGAATGAGGTAGAGGACAAACGGTCCTTTGCAACGGCGGAGAAGTATAAGGAAAAATAGTTAGGCCCAGTGCCCAAGCTGGTCATGAAACGGTTGGTCCGACCATGACCCAAGCCATTAGGAGAGAATGACTTAACAGACTTTGTCCCCATGCGAGCACCGATAGATCCATTGAAGGAGAGAAGTAGGAGGGAGGTGGACCAGGTGTTGGAGAAAAAGAAGATGAAGGGGGTGGCGGCGAGTAGGGAAGAAGAGCCATTGGTGAAAAAGAAGAAAGAGGGAGCAGGGGAGAAAGCCCCAGAAGTAAGGGGGAGAAGGCTAATGCAGGTCTGGATGGAGATGGAGGCTTGGCTGAGACTCCAATCGTCGAGGTGAGAAGAGGGGTGGAAGGAAAAAAAGGGGTGCTTAGTGGTAATCAATTGACAGACCAACCCTTAAAGAGGTTACCCTCAGTAGAGTTGCTCCCAAGCCATGGAACTGCCACTTATCATGTGAAAGCGGCAGCTGGCCACTTGGTGATGGATGTGGGTGAGTCCTCTAAGGTGAAGCGGGAGGTCAGAGCGAGGGCAGACCAGTTGCTGGGGATCATTGAGGACACAACCGTGCAAGGTGTGGCTCAATTAACAGAGATCGACCTCATGAGAGGACTCTGCTCGGAGTAGATGGAGGCGGCGACCCTGGCGGCCGCTCTATTGGGCAAGGCAGTGGGGGCCAAGGTGGAAGCGGAGCCCATGAAGGCCCAGTTGGAAGAGGCTTGGGCGTAATTGCAGAATCTAAGGGTAGAGGCGGCCGGTTGAAGGAAAGTAGCGTGAAGCACATGTACAAAGGGCTTGACATACGCTCAGAGAGCGAAGAAGATGGAGGTGTTGGCAGTGGTGCAAGGGTATCTGGCTGAGCGTGCCAGGATGAGCTAAATTGAGGTCATTGCCGAGCTGTCAGCCGCTAAGGTAGAACTTGAAGTGACACATCGTAAGGCGGTGTCGCTGGAGTTTGAATTGGCGAGAGAGCAGAAGAAGGCTGATGAAGCTCAACAAGCCTGCACCACTGCCAATGAGAGGTTGGAGGAGGCTCTTGTGAACAATGAAGAGCTGTATGAGCAGGCCTTGAAGGAGAAGGAGGAAGCATGTGCACGAATGGCGGGCTAGAAAAGGCCTTGGAGGAGGAAAAGGCCAAGACAGTAGATTTAACCAGGGTGATGGCGTCTGAGAGGGTGATTTACCCAGATCTGTGCCTCGCGATGGTGGAGCAGTTCAAGCTATCTCCAAAGTTCCAAATGGCCGTCGACGCAGCTGTGGCAAGGGGCTTGGCCAGAGAAGGGGAATGTGGGCTGGGCCGTCGAGTGTGGCTGCGGCAGAGCTGGTGGAAGGGCAAACCAAAGAAGAAATAATCCAGAGGTTCTAGCAGTCAGACTACTACAAATACGAGATGAGCATGTACTGGAACAGTAGCTGGACGAGCTTCAAGTATAAGGCAAAAAAGTTGTTCCCAGATATTGATTTTAATCGCATGAAGCCAGGAGAGAAAGACATTGCCCAGACCCCACTGGATGAGGGTATGGAGGAGAAGGACTTGGCATCCAATGAAGAAGATGGAGGGGGGCAGATTGAAAGATGCAGACTGGAGGCGGTTGTTGTTGGTTTGTTTTGCTTCTCATTTTGTATGTAAATATTTTAATTTGTAAAGGGTTGTACAATTTGTCAAGAAGTTTTTGAATTTATCAAAAATTAGTAAAATTATCAAAACTGGTTTTGTACTTTTGGCCTTGAATTTTGTTAATGGATTAGTTTTGTGTGTGTTTCGTCATTTGTGAAGAATTGCCTTGAATTTGACGAGTAAAAATTGGTTTGAATGACACATAGGTAAACGTTACCTAAGGGGTATATAGTTTTAATGGCATGTTTTAATGGATAGATGTTTGGCTAAGAGCCCATAATTGTAAATTCCAAGTATTGGAATCATCACATCCAGCATGTTTTAGTGGTAATTTTGAGAAATCAAAGTGTTAGTGAATGGCTGAGCTTTGTCTGGCTGAGACTTTTTGTAACTAAGCCTGGCTGAGCTCTTCAGGCTCAGTCGTCTGGCTGAGATTTGGAGGGTTCAGTCTGGTTAAGGCTTTGCTTGATTCAGACTGGCTGAGCTCTTTAGGCTCAGTCTGGCTGAGGCTTTGTTTGACTCAGACTGGCTGAGCTATTCAGGCTCAGTCTGGCTGAGGCTTTGCTTAACCCAGACTAGCTGAGCCCTTCAGGCTCGGTCTAGCTTTGACGATGTAAGGTCCTTCCCACTTAGCTGCTAGTTTGCACTCGGTCGGGTTTTTAGTGGCAAGGGTTGCTTCTTGCAAGACTAGATCTCCCACTGTGAATTCCCTTGGTCGAACTCTGTGATTATAGTGTTGTCTTACTTTCTGTTGGTATGAGGCCAGTCAGATGGCGGCTTTTTCTCATAGTTCCTCTATAAGGTCCAGGTCAACCCTCCAAAATTCGTCGTTCAGCTGTGGATCAGGATTGATGACCCTAGGCGTCGGTAGGCCGACTTCTACGGGGATGATTGCCTCGGCCTCGTAAGTTAGGCAAAAAGGGGTCTCCCCAATTGGAGTTCTGACTGTCGTCCGATAGGCCTAGAGGACATTCGGCAACTCCTTTGCCCAAAGTCCCTTGGTGGCCTCCAACTTTGTCTTGACGATTTTCAGCAGAAAGCGATTGGTGACTTCCACATGGCCGTTAGCTTGAGGATGGCCAGGGGAAGAAAAACAGGTCTTGATGTTGAGCTCATCACAGAATTCTCTGAATTTGGCGTTATCAAACTGTTTGCCATTGTTGGAGACGATGGCTTGAGGAGACCCGAAGCGGCTCACAATAGACTGCCAAATAAACCTAGTGGTATTCCGCTCGGTGATCTTGGCAAGGGGCTCTGTTTCTACCCACTTGGTGAAGTAATCGATGGCTATCACTGCAAACTTTACTTGGCCTCAGCCGGTCAACAAGGGGCCTACGAGATCTATGCCCCACTTGGCAAATGGATAAGGATTTCTAAGCGTAATCAATTCTGTTGGAGGGGCATGGGGGATGTTGGCGAAACGCTGGCATTTGTCACATTTAAGTACAAATCAATAGCGTCTTGGTTGAGCGTGGGCCAAAAGTAACCCGTGCGAAGGATTTTATGAGCTAAAGACCGTTCCCCGAAAGTGGTTGCCACAAACTCCTTCATGTATTTCTCGCATCACGTAGATGGCTTGATTGGTATTGAGGCATCTGAGGTATGGCCGTGAGAATCCCCTTTTATACAAGATGCCACCGATAAGGACATAATTTGAAGACCGAGCCCTGACCTTGGCAGCCTTCTGCTTATCCGTAGGTAGTATTCCCTGTTATAAGAATGTAATAATGTCCTGGGCCCATGAGATAGGCTCGTCTTGGAGCAGATGAATCTCTTGATGGGTTGGTAAGACTGCTGGATGGGTCAGGTATTCAATTCGGATGCCGTGGCTGGGGTTGGATTGATCTGCGGAGGCTAACTGTGCCATTTCATTGGCTTGGGAGTTCTTTGAGCTGGGGACATGCGTGATGTGAAAGCTATTAAAGAGGCGCGTGAGGAGAAGAGCGATATCCCTGTACGATCGCATTGCTGCCTCTATTGCGTCAAACTCGCCTGTTATCTGTCCGACCACCAATCGAGAATCACTGAACACTCGGACATGGTTAATCCTAATGTCACGAGCCAGCCGGAGATCAGCGATTAGGGCCTCGTACTCGGCCTCCTTGTTACTGGCTGCAAATAGGAAACAGAGGGCAAGTTTGAAAGATTTGACCTCTGGGGTGGTGAGGATCAAGCTAACTCCACTACCCTCTTTGCAAGATAAACTGTCAACACGAAGAGTCTGGGAATAGGGGTCTTCTGTATCAGGAGTAATGTGTGCTGGTAGAAGGGATGTGTTTGGAGTGAGATTGGCGAACTCCAAGATAAAATCTGTAATAGCTTGGCCTTTGATAGCTGTTCGGGGTCGGTAAGAGATCTCATATTGGCTTAATTCGATAGACCATTACATTAGTTGGCCTGACAGCTCTAGCTATTGCATGATTTTCTTCAAGGGTTGGTCAGTGAGGACCACTACGGAGTGGGCTTGAAATTAGGACCGGATGCGTCTAGAGATGATGACCAAAGCTAGGGCCATCTTCTCTAATAAGGGATAATTTTGTTCAGCACCTCGAAGGGCACGACTGATATAATAAATCAGACGCTGCACTGAGGCATCCTCCTTGACGAGGGCAGCGCTGACTGCGGTATGGAAGACAGCTAAGTAAAGAAAGAGGGTTTCTTCTAGAATTGGTTGAAAAAGGAGGGGAGGGTGTGCCATGCACTGTTTCAGTTGTTGTAATGCCTCCTCAGACTCGGTATTCCAGTCGAAAGAGTTTCTGAGCACCTTGAAGAACAGAAGGCACTTGTCAGTGGCCCTTAATATGAAACGATTGAGGGCGGCGACCCTGCCTGTGAGCCGCTGAACCTCCTTTATCGTTCTGGGAGATTGCATTTCGATTAGGGCCTTAATCTTTGATGGATTGGCTTCGATGCCCCTGTGGCTGACCATAAATCCTAAAAACTTACCAGACCCAACGCTGAAGGTGAACTTCTCCGGATTCAGCTTCATCTTATACTTGCGCAGGGTCTGGAAGATCTCTCGCAGGTTTGCTAAGCGATCAGAGAAGAGTTTGCTTTTAACGAGCATGTCATTGACGTAGACCTCTATATTCCGACCTATCTGGTTTTTGAAAATGGCATTGACCAGGCATTAATAAATGGCTCCCGCATTCTTCAAGCCGAATGGCATCACACGGTAATGATAAGTCCCTCTATCAGTAATGAACGAGGTGTGTTCCTAATTTTTTGCGTGCATTAAGATCTGATTATAGCTTGAAAAAGCATGCATGAAGCTAAGCATCTGATATCCTGCAGTTGCATCGACCAATAGGTCTATCTTGGGAAGTGGGTAGCTATCTTTCAGGCAAGTATGGCTAAGGTCGGAGTAGTCAACGCACAGTCGTCACTTGCCGTTATTTTTGCGGACTAAGACCACATTGGACAACCATCTGGGATAGTCCACGTTTCTGATGAACTGGGCTTTCAGCAGTTTGTCCACCTCAGTGGCGATGAGATTGTTGCGCTCCGGATGGAAAATGTGCTGTTTCTGGCAGAACGGTTAGAATTGCGGTTTGATATTGAGGAGATGAGTGATGAAAGAAGGGTCGATACCTGGCATGTCTGAATGAGTCCAAGAAAAGACATTGTTGTGCTCGGCTAAGAAAGTCGTGAGGTCAGTTTTGGCTTGGGATAACAGTTGATTGTCGATCTTAACCGTCTTCGTTGAATCGGTGGGATCAATGGAGAGTTCGACTAGTTTCTCCACGGGTTCCCCTCTAACGAGCTCCTCCTCATCCCTGACATTGGGGCCTTCGATGATCATAGCCTCTTTCATTTGGACCTCTTTCAATGAGGCGACATAGCATTCTCTGGCCATTGTCTGTTCACCTTTCATTGTGCCAACCCCCTGATCAGTAGGAAATTTCATAGCCAAATGGTATGTGGATGTTATGGCTTGGAGGGCGTTGAGAGTTGTACGTCTAAGTATAAGATTATAGGTAGATGGGCAGTCGACGATAAGGAAAGTAAGGAGTATGGTGGACTGTCGTGGATATTCCCCGATGGAGCCTACGGAGGTCACCTGATCCCTAGTGAAACCGACCAAAGGGGTTTGTAACGGTGACAACTTTTCGTCTCCAACCTTAAGTTGTCGGTAGGCGTTGAAGAAGATGATGTCTAAGGAGCTACCATTATTGACAAGAACTCGCCTGACTTTGTAGTTAGATAAGAGAGTGGAGATGAATAGGGGGTCGTCGTGAGGGTAGCGAACGCCTGTGCAATCCGTCTCTGTAAAGGTGATTCAAACCATTGCTTGGGTTGCTTGTGGGGTCGGTCCACTGTCGTAACTTCCTTATTAGAGCCTTGTCTGATTTTTCTGAACGCAGCTCACTGTGCCGATCGAGATGGTCCACTACATGCAAGCCGTTCGGCAATGACTCTGATCTCGCCTAATAGGGAGGCAAGACCATCTTGTGCTCGGGGTTGTTGGTGAGGCCAGTCGTCATTCCGCCTTTATTGTGCTAGTTACTTAGAAGGAGTGTAGCGGCGGTTGTGCCTTGGGGGGTCGGTTCGAGGGCGTTGCTGGGGACGGGCTGTTGTGAATCTGTTGAGACGTCACTGGCGAATCAAATCCTCAACTTAATCCTTAAGGTTGACACAATCCTCAGTGTTATGGCCATGGTCCTGATGGAAATGGCAATACTTGGATTGATCCCTCCGAGTGAGGGGAGACCTTAATGGTTGGGGTCATTTCAGGTTATAGTCACGTTGGATTTGGTTCAAAACTTGCTTCATAGGGGTATTGAGAGGGGTGTATCGTTCAAACCGACCGGGTGGACGGGTGGGAGCCGATTGGTCTGAATACTGAAGGGCTCGGTATGTATAATGCGTGGACCTGGGCTCAGGTTTTTTTCTTTTGTCCTTGGATGGTGGGGTTTTTGTCGTAGAGTCTTGGCGGGCGGCTAGAGAGTCTTCGGTGTTCTTGTATTTGTGGGCTTTGGCGAGAAAGGTGGCCATGGCGGACTGGGGGTTTTTGGAAAGGGAGAAAAGGAAATTTGACAAGCGCAAGCCGGCCATGAAGGTTGTGAGAATGACTTTGTCATCATTTTCCTCCACTTGCAAGGCCTCGGTATTGAAACGGGTGACAAAGCTACGCAGTGACTCGCTTCCGTCTGCTGGATGTTGAGCAGTTGAGTTGCATGATGCCGCTGCCTCTGAGCACCGATGAAATGACTCAAGAAGGATTCGCTGAGCTGGTGAAAGAAAGTGACAGAGTTTAGGGGAAGCTAGCTAAACCAAAGTCGCACCGACCCCTTCAATGTGACGGGGAAAGTGTAGCACATGATTTCATCCGGAAAGGCATAGAGGATCATGAGTGTTCGATATGCTTCCACGTGGTTGACAGGATCGGTGGTACCATTGAAGGTGTCAATCGATGACATTTTGAATTTAGAGGGCATAGATTTATCTCTGATGAAGGTGGTAAAAGAAGAGTTAACGATAGAAGAAGGTTTATGCTGCATGTTCTATATGACGCCTTGTAGCTGAAGCTTTATGGCCCACAGTTCTGCATCCCAGATGGTGGCATTGTCTCTACAATCATAAATCGGGAGTTGAACACTGCTAGCTTCTCCTTTATGATGGACAGCAGCGTGAGGTGGTGGAGGGTGGTTATGGAAAAGTGGTGGTCCTTCTTGGCGGAACTGCTAGCCGGGAAGGGGTACGAGCAGATCCTCAAGATTCGAGGGTTGAGGCTGCGAGCGAAGGGGGGAAATATGTCGTGGGACATATGGTGATGGTGGGATTGTTCCAGGTTTGGGAGAACTGCTTGTGGTAGTGGAGGGGGGACAGGTAAATCCCGCTGGAGCAAAGTGTTGATCAGGGCTTGGTTTTGTTCAGTTAACCAGTTGATGTTGTTAGTGAGTTCGGCGAAGTACGTAGGTGGGTTATATGGGTTGGAGGACTCAGCTTCAGGGTTACCAGCATTGTATTTTGAAGCCATAGATCTTGTCGTAACCATCCACTGTGACGTAGGAAATTGGTGATAGCGAAGCTTCCTCCGGTGACAGTGAGCACAACTGTTTACCAGAGAGAGTTCCCACAGATGATGCCAGCTGATGATGTAGTAACTTCAGTAGGAGATGGGCTGGACTAATCCATGCTTCTAGCGAATCTGCTAACCTCGAAGTCCTCGAAACGTACCTGCAAAAAGGTCTAAAGGGGGAAGTGTTCCCCCGACGGACACGCCGACGACCAAGTTAGGTTAGGGTAGATTGATTTGAGAGAGAGAGTGAGTAACAAGGGATAGAAAAACTTAACCTCTAACGTTCCTTGGAAGCTTTCTTATATCCTTCGTTCATCATTTCCTTGTCCATTCTAAGCTATTTCGTCGGCCGAAAGTCTAAGGCCTAGCTGACCTCGTTCATGGTGAGTCTGTTTCCTCCGGCGTGAAGAGGTTGTTGCATTTAATGCTATGAGGGCCTCATTAAATGGTTGGTATGTGGGTGCAGTAAGGATCTTTGTTTGCTTACGTGGTTAGTTTCCTACCTGACAAGTGTTTGATTGTTATTGGTTCTGAGCCAGCATTGGCTTTTTGAAGTTGCTGGGCTTATTGGGCTTTGACACCTAGGTTGTGAGTTGGGCCCTAAATCGTGGGCTAGGCTCTCCTTGGGTGCCCATCAGTATCATATATATAATTAAATCATAAATTAAACTAAACACCCTAATTCATTACCATAAAATTACCTTATTTAATAATATTTTAAATTAAACATACACATATACATATATAAATTATAAATTAATCTAATAGCCTTAATTTATTATCATAAAATCACTCTAATTATTTTTTATTTTTTAACTTAATTTCTTATTTAATAACATTTTAAATTGTATATACAAATGCCTATCGTTTTTGTTTTGTTTTGTTTTGTTTTGTTTTTTTTTTTTTTTGATCTGTTTAATTATGTTTTTATTCTATTTTGTAGTTTGTGAGGAACCTTGCAATATCTACTATTGGTTGCCTCTCTTTTTTTAATTTTTAATTTTATGATTTGATTTTATGGTAATAAATGTGTTTAGATTAATTTATGGTTTAATTATATAAGATCTTTAAAAAAAAGTTTACCAAAAAAATAAAAATAAAATTGTGAAGCAAATAAAAAATATTTTTTAAGATTTTAAATTAAAATATACATGTTATGATGCTATTGGTTCTTTCTACTCATTAAAATTAATATATATATATATATATATATAATTACTTTCCTTTCAAAGACCAATATGGATTTTTTTTGAATTCATATATAATTTTTTTCTAAAATATGAAAGTATTAGAATTATGTGGATTTTTATATAACAAAAATGAATTTTAATTATTAATTATCACGACAACCGTTTTAATGGGATTAAATGGAAAATATCTTTTTAATAGGATGTAGTTAGCATGATATTATATTAGTGAAAAACTTGTTAGAACAATCTTCTGTATAAATAAAATAAATTGAAATAAAGCCAAACAAATAAATAAATAACGTATCGTATTTATTTATCGAACTGAATTAAAAAATTCAAAGACCAAGTCGAGTGTGTGACACTCTGTCCTTAAGACAGATTCGCCCCGCTACGGTGCTTACGGTTGAGTGGCGTCTATCTCCCAAGATACAATGATCTTCACAAATTATAGTAGCACTTCAAACAACTTGTTCGGCGAACGAAACCTGTGATCTATACTCTCTTTAATTTATTCTAAAACTAAATATGAAGAATAAATGCACTAGAGAAAAAATTGGACAGCAATGAGACAAAATAACAGACTGAATTTTCCCCACCCCTAGACTGCTGGAATCAGATTGAATTTATAAGCAAATTTCCAATGCCCCGAACAAGTACAAAGACAGCCAAACAGATGTGACAAAATTATGAAGAGGTTTAGTTCAAATTTTTAACAAAACTGCAACCTGTTATAATACAAACAATTCCGGACCGTTGCACAACCAACACAAATTATTCAAACTTTGAAAAGTGAACCGTAATGGACCAAGTCAAACCTGTAGGTCATTTTAAATAATAAATTACCTATAGGTTTGACTTGGTCCACTACGGTTCACTTTTCAAAGTTTGAATAATTTGTGTTGGTTGTGCAACGGTTCGGAATTGTTTGTATTATAACAGGTTGCAGTTTTGTTAAAAATTTGAACTAAACCTGTTCATAATTTTGTCACATCTGTTCGGCTGTCTTTGTACTTGTTCGGGGCTCTGGAAATTTGCTTATAAATTCAATCTGATTCCAGCAGTCTAGAGGTGGGGAAAATTCAGTCTGTTATTTTGTCTCATTACTGTCCAATTTTTTCTCTAGTGCATTTATTCTTCATATTTAGTTTTAGAATAAATTAAAGAGAGTATAGATCACAGGTTTGGTTCGCCGAACAAATTGTTTGAAGTGCTACTACAATTTGTGAAGATCATTGTATCCTGGGAGATAGATGCCACTCAACCGTAAGCACCGTAGCGGGGCGAATCTGTCTTAAGGACAGAGTGTCACACACTCGACTTGGTCTTTGAATTTTTTAATTCAGTTCGATAAATAAATACGGTACGTTATTTATTTATTTGTTTGGCTTTATTTCAATTTATTTTATTTACACAGAAGATTGTTTCAACAATCGTAAGACAGAGTCGAATTTATTCTGTTTACAGAATTTTTTCGTTTGTTTCCTTTTTTCTTTCTTCTTTTAAGAAAATTATTTTCTGTAAATTTACAAAATAATATTCTGGTTGGGAAAACAAATAGTGATTATATGCTATTTGACAGATAGTAGTAATATACTGTCTATTTTCTTTGACAACTAGTAGTACGAAACTGGTGTCATTAACAATTCAGAATATATTTTTGTGGAATTTTTTCAGAAATTAATTTTGGATTTTAGAAATTATTTTCTGAGTTTTCATTACTTAAAATTTTGTTTTAGTTTTTTAATTATTGAAGTGTCACAGAAATTAATTTTCTATGTGGAATTAATTTGATTGAATAAAATTTTATTTTATTTCCAAATTAATTGAAAAATAAAAGTTATATTCTTATTTCTTTTATTTTAAAGAATTTAATTTCCTATGTGGAATTAATTTGGTTGAATAAAATTTTATTTTATTTCCAAATTAATTGAAAAAATAAAAGTTATATTCTTATTTATTTTATTTTACAGAATTTAATTTCTTGTGTGGAATTAATTTGATTGAATAAAATTTTATTTTATTTCCAAATTAATTGGAAAATAAAAGTTACATTCTTATTTCTTTTATTTTTTACAGAATTTAATTATGTGAATTTGGTTTAATTTTCTGTGTAGTGTAAATTCTAATTCTAATTTTGTTTTATAAATTAGAATTGATGGCTACTGAAACAAATGCCCAAACAAGTACTACTGTGGTGACTGCAATTGCACCAACCTCCTTTCCTGTGGTGACAGTATCAATAAATCATGGAGAGAAGCCAGAGAAGTTCTCAGGAACTGACTTTAAAAGATGGCAACAGAAAATGTTGTTCTATCTTACAACTCTGAACCTGGCTCGTTTCTTCCGTGAAGATGCTCCTATCTTGAAAGAGGATGAAACTGACCGGCAAGTGGTTGCTGCGGTTGATGCTTGGAAACATGCCGATTTCCTTTGAACTACATCTTGAACGGATTTGACAACACATTATACAACGTCTACAGTCCAATCAAGACAGCAAAGAAACTTTGGGAATCGTTGGAGAAAAAATACAAAACGGAAGATGCCGGCTCAAAGAAATTTGTGGTTGGCAGATTCTTAGATTTTGTAATGGTTGATTCAAAAACTGTGATCAACCAAGCTCAAGATTTCCAACTCATTCTGCATGACATTCACGCAGAAGGCATGTCACTCAGTGAATCCTTCCAAGTTGCAGCCTTAATTGAAAAATTACCAAAAGGCTGGAAGGAATTTAAGAATTACCTCAAACACAAGCGCAAAGGAATTTCTATGGACGAATTAATTATGCATTTGAGAATTGAGGAGGACAACCACAATTCTAAAAAGCGGGCTGGTAAGCATCCTATGGAGTCTAAGGCAAATGTGGTGAAACATGCTTCAAAAATCAAGAAACGAAAGTCTTCTAGAGAAAGTTCATCACAAGGCTCTAAATGGGGGGATAATAAAAAGTACAAGTTTAATGGCAAATGTTACATCTATGACAAAGAGGGACATCGGGCCAAAGATTGCCGTAGCAAAGGCAAAAGCAAAAGAAGAACAAGCAAGAAGCCTGCTCAAGCCCACATGACTGAAGTGGACAATATTTCCAATGGTATAGATGATATCAATCTTTCTGCAGTTGTTTCCGAGGCAAATCTTGTCGAAAATCCTAAAGAATGGTGGGTGGACACTGGTGCTACTCGCCATATTTGTGCCGACAAAAAAATGTTCACATCTTATTCTATAGTGGACAATGGTGAACAACTCTTTATGGGCAACTCCTTAACTTCCAAAGTTGAAGGACAAGGAAAGATTGTACTCAAGATGACATCTGGAAAGGAACACACTCTCAACAATGTGTTGCATGTACCGGACATTCGCAAGAATTTAGTTTTCGAATCTTTGTTGAGTAAGAATGGGTTTAGGCTAGTTTTTGAAAGTGACAAGTTTGTACTTACCAAAAACGGGATGTATGTAGGAAAATGTTACATGTCTGATGGCCTTTTCAAGTTAAATGTAATGACCGTTGTACCTTCAGTTATTAATAATAATACATCTTCTTCTTACTTACTTGAGTCTTCAAATTTATGGCATGGTAGACTAGGACATGTTAATTATGGATCTTTGCGTAGATTAATTAATATGGAATGTTTACCTAAATTTGACATTGATTCAAATCATAAATGTGAAATTTGTGTTGAGGCAAAATTATCTAAAACTCCTTTTCATTCAATTGAAAGAAGTACGGAACCATTTGAATTAATTCATAGTGACATTTGTGATTTTAAATCAATTCAAACCAGAGGTGGGAAAAAGTATGTTATCACTTTTATAGATGACTATACTAGATATAGTTATGTTTATTTAATTCGAACCAAGGATGAAGCATTGGAAACTTTCATTCAATATAAGAATGAAGTTGAAAATCAACTTGGTAAGAAAATCAAGAAACTTAGAAGTGATAGAGGTGGTGAATATGAATCACCTTTTGGTGAATTTTGTAAAGAACATGGAATAATTCATCAAACCACCGCTCCTTACTCACCTTAGCAAAATGGAATTGCTGAAAGGAAAATAGGACTTTAAAAGAAATGATGAATGCCATGTTAATCAGTTCTGGATTACCTTAGAACTTGTGGGGGGAACAATACTTTCTGCTAATTATATTTTAAATAAAGTACCCCGAAAGAAAGTAAATCAAACACCTTATGAAATGTGGCATGGTACAGTACCATCCTACAAATACTTAAAAGTGTGGGGGTGTTTGGCTAAAGTGGCTATTCCTAGTCCTAAAAAGACTAAGATAGGTCCTAAAACCATTGATTGCATTTTCATTGGTTATGCTAAGAATAGTAGTGCATATCGGTTTTTGATTCATAAATCAGAACATACCGAAATGCATGTAAATACTATTATTGAGTCTCGGAATGCATCATTCTTTGAACATGTATTTCCAAATAAGACTGGACAAGAGACTAGTAATAATAAGAGATCTTTTGATGCTATTACTAGTAATGATCAAGAACATGATCAAGAGCAAGAGTTAGACCAAAATGAGGAAGAAGAACCTAGGCGTAGTAAACGTGCTAGAATCTCAAAATCTTTTGGTCTAGATTTTCTAACATTTTTGTTAGAAAATGAGCCTTTAACTTTTAAAGAGGCTATATCCAGTCCTGAAGCTCCTTTATGGAAAGAAGCTGTCAACAGTGAAGTTGAATCCATCTTGCAAAATCACACTTGGGAATTAGTGGACTTGCCATTAGGTTGTAAACCTCTTGGGTACAAGTGGATTTTCAAAAGAAAATTGAAAGCGGATGGATCAATTGACAAATACAAGGCAAGACTTCTAGTCAAAGGATTTAGACAAAAAGAAGGTCTTGATTACTTTGACACATACTCACCGGTTACTAGAATAACATCCATTAGAATGCTAATTGCCATTGCATCTCTATACAATCTAGAAATTGATCAAATGGATGTTAAAACCGCTTTCTTAAATGATGAGTTAAATGAAGAAATTTACATGGAACAACCAGAAGGGTTTTCTATTCCAGGGAAAGAAAAGAAAGTGTGTAAATTGGTTAAACCATTATATGGTTTAAAACAAGCGCCAAAGCAATGGCATGAGAAATTTGACAAGGCAATGATGTCAAATGGATTTAAAATTAATGGGTGTGACAAATGTGTTTATATTAAAAACACAGATAAAGGTTATGTCATTGTATGTCTTTATGTAGATGATATGCTCATCATTGGTAGTAATAATGACATGATTAAAACTACCAAGAAAATGTTGAATAAACATTTTGACATGAAGGACATGGGCATTGCTGATGTAATACTTGGTATGAAAATTACCAAAACATTAGAAGGATATGCTTTGTCACAATCTCATTACATTGAGAAAATACTTGAAAAATTCAACAAAGATGATGATCATCTTGCTAGAACACCTGTAGATGTTAATTTGTATCTTTCTAAGAATGTACAGGAAAGTATTTCTCAATTAGAGTATGCCCAAATTATTGGAAGCTTAATGTACTTGATGAACTGCACTCGCCCAAATATAGCTTATGCAGTAAGTAAATTAAGTAGATATACGAGTAATCCGGGAGTAGAACACTGGAAAGCAATTATAAGGGTTCTAAGATATCTCCGATTTACTCGTAACATTGGGCTTTATATATACTAGATATCCAGCAGTACTTGAAGGATACTGTGATGCAAATTGGATATCGGATACTAGAGACTCGAAGTCCACCAGTGGGTATGTCTTTACTTTTGGTGGGGCGGCTGTATCTTGGAAATCTTCCAAACAGACTTGTATTGCTAGGTCTACTATGGAATCTGAATTCATAGCTTTAGACAAAGCAGGGGAAAAGGCAGAATGGCTTCGCCACTTCCTTGAAGATATTCCAATATGGCCAAAATCGGTGCCTGCTATATGCATACATTGCGATAGTCAATCAGCTATAGGTAGAGCACAGAGTCATATGTATAACGGTAAGTCACGACACATTCGTCGTCGACATAACATCGTGAGACAACTACTCTCTGATGGAATTATTTCCATAGAATATGTTAAGTCTAAAGACAACATAACGGATCCACTAACCAAAGGGTTAGCAAGGGAGTTAGTTGAGAATTCATCGAGGGGAATGGGACTTAAGTCTATTAAATAAGAGTTACCACAATGGCAACCCAACCTAGTTGACTAGAGATCCCAAGATCTAGGTTCAAAGGGACAACCGAGTTGTGAATGACTCAGAAGGATCACTGGGGAGTCTAACTCCTACCCATTTCTATGATGAAATAGTGATGTCTGCAGCGTTTTAGGTTAAGTAAAACATTTAATGATTCTTATATCTAGGTAACCTAGTAGAGTATGGAAGGATACTCTTCATAAGAATCACCTATGTGAATGTGAACTGGGCCGGTTCTATAAGATTTGTGAAGGGCTACAAATCTTTAGAGCACTCATGAATGACCAGGTTGTTCAGGGCCAAAATGAACACCATAGTGAGAACTAAACTGTGTCTGGGGATATACTGTGTGAGTTCTATTGTCTTGGTTTACATAAACGGCTGAACAGTTCAAGACATCATGTTCACTGGTTAGCTAGTAAATCTGATAGTGTCTTACAAGGGAAGGGTCAAAGCCAAAAGCTACCTATCTTTTGCAGAATATTTCCAATTTCTAAATTAATTGAAAAAATAAAAGGTTCAAAGCCAAAAGCTACCTATCTTTTGTAGAATATTTCCAAGAAATTTCTGTACTCTCTGTATTTAGATCATGTTGTTGTATTTTCTCTCCGTCAAATTCCATTCATGTGGAGGATTGTTGGAAAAATGGTTTAATATAGGCATATTTTTTAGCCAAATTTGAGTGGGCCCCAAACGTCTTGTGGGGTGGGTCCAAAGAGGTGAAGTGTTCCTTGCCGCGTGGCAAGTCACACGGTGAAGACGGAACGTCAAAACCATTTATGAGTGAATGGGAAGTTGATGTCGTTTTCGGGTCTAACATTAATTTTTTAGATAAAATTCATTTGAATTTTTTCAATAAAAAATTATTGTGGGAATTTAATTTAATTCTAAATTCAAATTTTGGGTTCCCGAGTGGTTTCCTAAAATTTGAAATTTTGGGAATTTAATTTAATTCTAAATTCTAAATTTTAGATTTCTAAGTGGTTACCTAAAGTTTGTACCTCTTCCTTTATTTATTAAACTATTCAAATAGTTTAATATATATATTAAAATAGTTTAATAATATATATATATATATATGTTTCAAATGGTTTAAATAATAAAGGTCAAATGGTTTAAATGATAAAGGTCCAACAGTTTAGAAACTGTTCACCAACAGATCCTTATTCAAAATTGTTTGAAAGTTGGTTCTTAGCAACGGTCAAAGAAATGTTTGAATAGTGGTAGCACCTTTTCATTTTGTTTTGGAACCTATTCGGGCTGAGATTTTTTCCTATATATATAGCCTTTATTCCAGCAATCAAGGACCCCCGAGATTTAGTCTGAATTATTTATATTGCTGTCCAACTTTTATTTAGGGGATTTTCCTTCATTCTAGTTTTAGAAAAATTACAAAGAGAGTATAGAACACAGGTTTGGTTCGCCGAACAAATTGTTTGGAGTACTACTACAATTTGTGAAGATCATTGTATCCTGGAAGATAGACGCCACTCAACCATAAGTACCGTAGCGGGGCGAATCTGTCTTAAGGATAGAGTATCACACACTCGATTTGATCTTTGAATTTTTTAATTCAGTTCGATAAATAAATACAGTACGTTATTTATTTATTTGTTTGGCTTTATTTCAATTTATTTTATTTACACAGAAGATTGGTCCAACAAAACTTTACAATACTAAAAGAAAAGCTCATAAACATTTCCATAAATTAAAAATATTATTATTTCTACATCCCATTGGAATGATATTTCTCAAAATTTAAAAATAAAAATCTCATTTTGTTAAGTGGTGAAATATTATACAATCAATGATAAGTCATATCTAAACTTAAAATTTAAATCTTTCTCGGAATTTTTCTTTTTCAATTTAAGCAATTGTTATGTTTACAATATAAAATGCAGTAGATAAATAATTCACCTAATACATGCAAATTTATTCATTAAATCTATCACTTAAATCATTATAACTCCTTAATAAGACCAATTATAAGGTAATAATCTTATAATGTTGATAGTAGAATTTGGTTAGGGAATGAAGGCACTAAGGAAAATGTTTGATGATGGGGCAAGCAAAATTAGAGAAGGGAAAGTTAAAAGTGGCTAGGAGGAGTGGGGTGAGAAGGTGACTAGGAGATGTGATGTCTCAAGTCTTGGACCCAACTCGGTTATGCCTTTCAGACTATTTGTTTTGGTTTTGGTGTCTAGAGCATAGTGCGACGTATTAGTGTTTGGAGATTCGAACTTGTTTAATATTCTTGACGTTCTTCTGAGAGAGAATTTTTTATTTACGGGCGTAAGGATGGAATTGGGAGATGGTGGAATGAATCCGGATCCTCGGTTGCATTTGCCTGTCGCCTTGGCCTGTAGCACCCCAAAACGACGTCGTTTTGGGGCAACTTTTCAACCAAAAAAAAAAAAAAGAGAAAAAGGAAGAACAGAACTGGATTGGGGGAAGAACCCATTAATGGCGTCGAACACAGAATCACAAGTCCACAAGTCCTCTTGATTCAACTCTAGATTGTTGAAGAACCCATTAATGGCGTCCATTTTGTGCTTCGAAAAAAATTAACAAAAAAGATTAACAAATGGCCATGGTCCAACTCTGGATCTCTTCCCACAAACCCAATCCTAGTTCTGAAAAATGGCCACGGAAAAGATCCAGATCCAACTCTGTGTTTTTGTTTCTTTCTCTTTCTCTCTCTTTTTTTTTTTTCCTTTTTTTCTGGGTCGTTTGGGGCAATTTTTCATGTAAAAAAAAAAAAAAAAACTCAGAAACAGAGAGAAAGAGAGAAGAAGATGGCTATTTATGTCTACCATAATTTTATAATCATCATCAACAACAAACCCAGAAAAAAAGAAAAAAAAAACAGAGAGAGAAAGAGAATGAAGCAAAAACATAGAGTTGGATATGGAAAACTGGAGCTACATCTGTAATATAAAAAACATCAATCAACAGTTTGATGACGTCAGCCCCTGTAGATTGAAGGCAAGCAATCAGGTTACCAAGTTTCTCCTCTGAAGGTCTCACACTGTTCACATGGCTTGATACGATTATCTTGCTATTTGATCGATTGTTCATAAACTCAGTTAAACCTACTTCAAAAGCTACCTGGAAAAGGAAAAAAAAATCGAATTTTTCAAATTTTTTTTTTGGGATTTTCAGACATGGAATCTCAAAGAAGACATGGAATTGAGTAATGTGAAGAACAAAAAAGAGAGAATTAAGAGTGGGATTGACGAGCCTGAAGATCAATTTCGATGAATTCGACATCGAGTTGGAGAGCGAGTCTCAGAACTTGAATGGGTTCTTCCCCAAATCCAGTTCTGTTCTTCTTTTTTCTCTTTTTTTTTTTTTTTGTGTTGAAAAGTTGCCCCAAAACGACGTCGTTTTGGGGCGCTACAGGCAAAGGCGACCGAGGATCCGGATTCGCCTTAGAAAAGTTTTTGGTCACTAAGTGGGTCCCGCATATGTGGCAGGTGGGCCCACACGTGTGCATTGGGGCAAGCATTACGTGCAACGATGAGAGACAGCAGTTGAATTCCTATAACGGGAACTGCACGTGCGGCGTTGGGCCACCGTAGGCGTAGGAAGGGCATCTACACGTGCAGCCAGTAGCTCCACATCTGCAAGACTCCGTGTTTTCTGTCTCGATTTTTGGACCAAAACTCTCAAATCTGATCCCCTCTCTCTTATTTCCTTCATCACTTTTTTCTTTTCTTTCTCTTTCTAAACTCTTTTTCTCTCATCTCTCTCTACCCAGCACCCCAAATCCTTGCATTTCTTCCAATCCAACAAGATCCACCAACATTTTGCTACTAGTTCTTAAAGCCAAAATTGAGAGCTCGTCGATGGCTACTTAGTGCCTGGTGGAGATCAAATTCCAGCGCCATCAATTTTGGGAAGGGGGGGTTTGCTCTTTTTTAGCTTTTGAGGTAAGGATTTTCTTGTTTCTCTTCAATACACTCTCATAGATAGATATGTGGTATTTTATATTATATGAAAAACTTGATTTTTGGCAAGAGATTTTGAAAAGCATGTAGATGAAAGTTAGGGTTTCGAATTAAAGGGTTTAAACTCATGTTTTATTGTTGATTATGAAAGTTTTATGCTAATAGAACATGTTTAAGGAGATTAAAGTAAAAAGTCCTAATTTTTAGATTGATATCCATGAAAGGGGGCGCGAAAAAGTCGAGTTACACTAGGTAAGAATTCAACTCTCATTTTGAGAAAGGAAGCTAACTTACATGAGAATTCATGAGAATTTAGAGATATACATTTGAATTGAACTAAGAGTGATGGAATTTGAGTCAAATCATGCATGCATGCATAATTCACCAAGTTTTGAGTTTGGATTTCAACAAATACTCACATGCATGGTGTTCTTTATGCTCAAGTTTGTGAATTCAACATGTTCTTACACCTTTCACTCCATGAATCCATGTTTTAAAAGTTTTGAATTCATATCATTACATGCATATGATTATATATAAAGTTTCAACTTGGTTTTGAAGAATTGACAAGCTTTTAGGCCTTGATTTTGCAAAATGATCTTCAATTCATGATGTTATATGAGTTTCTAAGAGTTTTCTTAAGTTGTGGCCCAAAGGATGATTATTGATGCTTTGAAGTTGAGTTTTGGTGTTGACGTTGAAATCTGGAAATTTCAAAATTTGGTCGCATCACTAGAGCGACCAAACCGTTACTCGAGTTGCAAAGATTGATAGTTGGCTAGAGCGACCACCCTTTATTTTTTGTCTTGGCTCGAATAACCAAGAAGTTGGCTCGAGCATGAAATAGGAGCTCCTAGTACTTTTGCAGACTTTGCAGACCGCTCGAGCGACCAAAGCTTCGCTCAAGCAAACTGCCCTGTATTCTGAAAATTTTGCAAGTGTTTCTAAGTGCATAATTGCATCCACATTCCATCTTAGACATTCTTAAGCTATGGTTTAAGTTATAATAATGAGGATAAGGGTTAGAAACACACCTAGAAAGAAATGAAATAAGATAAGTGTTTACAGAGCGTGTGTTTCAATGTGTATATGTCATATGTTTGTGTAGGTCACGTGCTACCGTCTGTTTGGTTCGTCTGCTCTGCTTCTGGAGCTATTTGTGAGTAACAATCTTGTAAAGATATGTTCAATTATAAGTATTTTCTGACAGATATGATAAACATTATTTTCTGAAATGATATTTTCTCTATAGATGAATGATTGTCCAATTTTTGAAATGTATCGTGGCATTCTTAGCATCATGTGAATCTGTTGTCTGTTACCTGGTACCAGGGATCTCTGTGGGTTCCATTCATGGAACGTTCTATGAAACCTATATGGTTATCTGTTACGATTGTACACAATCGTCCGTTTGATATGAATCTTTATGATCAATCTAATCTGTTAGCGCTAATGGATGTACCACATATAACTGTTTACAAATTTGAATATGTATATGAATTTGTTTCTGATTTGAATTTTGATTTCTGAATCTGTTATGGACATCATTTATAAAACTTTTACTCTATTGTTATTCACTAGGCTCTAGCTCATTATTTATATTATGTATGTAGGTGACCAGGCACGTGACCAGGCTTGAGACTTCCAATCTGGATTTGTTTGTGTCAGCCAACTAGTGTGACTCTCGAGGAGATTCCCAAAAGTCTTTTTTGAACCATGTGAATATATCTTAAGTTTGTTTTATTTTCTTCTGTTTATTTTGTATGTAGGGCTAAGTCTTTTTTGTTTATCTGTACTGGTGATGACGCAAGTATGCAATCATAATATATGTAAATATAAAGTTAAATTTTATGTCCCATATAAGTCTGCACAGCTCTATGGACGTCGTATATCTGTTATTTGCTTCCGCTAGCCCCTTATTTTGCTAATCTATTTTAGAGGCCTTCAGTAATCTTAGGATTACTGGCCAGTTACGATGCTAAACCTATAGGGGTGGGTTTGGGTCGTGACATGTGTCCTTCTATATATATCTGATCAAATCTCTCTCAGTGGTATTGTCGTTCCTTTCTTATCATAGATTTCTTTCATCGATCGTTTTCCATACTATTCTTAATCACGAGTTTGCAGAGCTTCATCGAGTTTCACAGCATAAGAGCTTCATTGAATTGCAGAGTATGAGAGTTTCATTGAGTATGCAGAGCTTCATTTGATCATTGTTTGAGTTAGAGTTGGATTTTCATTCGATCAGTGTTCGAATTTGAGTTGGAGCTCTTTTTTTTTTCTTTTTTTTTTTTTCGAACTTAGAGTTAGAGTTTCGTTCAATTACCGTTTGATTGTTGATAATATGTAATCAACAATCAAATAGGGATTGAGCTGTCATTTATTATATTAATTTTACTTTGATTTACTCTGATAATATATGTCAATCGTTTTGTTTTACTAATACTTTGTTTAAAAATGACATTAAAATTTTACTCTGATTTGATATAATAATATTTAATTTGTCATTTATTTGTTGATACTTCATTTTAAATTATCAGTAAAATTTTACTCTGTTAAAGTTATTATTTTATTTTACTCTCCTAAAGTTATGTTTTTGTAATTGTTTATTAATAGTTATAGTGACTATGGTGTTTGGTGATGATGATGGTGTTTTACTATTCGTAAGTTAACATTTTATAGTAAAATTTACTGTGAATCAAAGTAACATTTTCTTGTGAAACAGAGTAAGATTTTACTGTTAACGGTAATTTCGACAGTAAAAATTCTATTATTTTTTTTAAAGAATTTGTTAGTCAATCTGGATATTGTTTGATAGATTTTGATAAGAAGATTTTTAAAATATTAATTTTATTAAAAAGCGACATTTAGATCAAAAGTTATATCATTTTAAAATTCTAAATATTAAATTACTCACTAAATATATTTTGGTAATAGTGGTGTGTGATGGATTTTCTAAGAAAGTTTTTTTTTGTACTTTCTTTAATGCATTAAAGTTATATTACTGTATAAGGAAATTTTGACCAAATTTCTCTAAAAGTTATGAGAGTATTGAGGGAAGGGAGTCAATTATAATTATGAAAACTTCATAGATAGAATCCATTATATTTTCTATAATTTATTCTTTTTTTTTTTTTTTACTATAATTTATATCAATTGCACTACAACAACCAAATTTGTTAGTAATACATACAATAAAATATTAAATCAAGAAAATCATTTACAAATATTGATGTGAATATTTTACATCTCTTGAATAATGTAATGAAAATTTTGGAGGTTAATTTTAATTTCTATATTGGAACTATTATAAAATTGTCTATTTAGTTCCTAACTATTGATTGAGTCTATCAAGTTGTTTTTGAAGTATATATAAATCAAAGTCTACTTAGTTCTTAAATTATCGATTGAATCTATTAAGTTTATAAAATATTTATTTAAAGCTTATTAGTCTCCGTAGGTATTACAAAAATAAAATGTAAGTCCATAAATATGATAAATTAGTAAAAAACTCTACCTAGTTAACATTTTATTCTAGAAAATCTTTTTTTTTTTTTTAAAAAAAAGTATTTTGTTTGGTTGTGTGTTTAAATTGATATTAAAGCCTGGTTTCTTAGTTTTGCCAATAAAATTATATGAGTATTATATATATTGAAGAAGTAGAATCAGAAGATTTAAATAATAGCTCTTCACTACAAAATAATAATAATAGAATAAAAAAAATGCATTAATTAAGTTATCAAAAGAATTTAACAAAAAATTTAAAAATAACCAATGAAAAATTATAAACGAAATTCGACATATAAAACTATATAAAGATAACAAGTAGCTATTCTAGAAGATAAGTAAGAAAATACTATAAATAGTTACCTTTATTCTTATAAAGAAAATTTACCAGAAGAATTGGCGCCCACATTTTCAAAACATAACAGAAATTTAAAATTTTTCTAAAATAAAGTTTTAACTATGTAAGGTTTTTTTTTTTACCAATTTATAATATCTATAGGTTTATATTTTATTTTTGTAATCTTTTAGAGATTAAATATATTTGAATTAAATATTTTAAGAACTTAGTAAATACAATTGATAGTCTAAGAATTGAGTAAATAATTTAAGAACAGAAAGTCAAATAAATTCAAATCTGCAATTATAACTGCATTAGATTGGATCTCAGTCCGATTGGGATCGAGGAGAGGGTGCGGTAGTGATTAAGTGATGGGGAATTATATGATAATACTTGGTATCTCATGGGATATAAATGTATTGATGTTGGCAATTTACAGACAAACGCCGTGTTTTGTGATTCTTATGAGCAAGCCATGTGAATCGACGGCTCCAAAGTAGGAATGGCAACGGATCGAGGCAGGGCCAGAGATTACACTTCCTGCCCCCGATCTTTGAAGGTACAAAATTATTCATCCCCACCCTTGATCTCTGGCAGAGAACCCATCACCCATCCCCCTTCCCCGCTTCCTAACGTGGATCGGGTTTTCCCAACTACGAAAAATCCTCAACCTTTTTTTTTTTTTTTTTTTTGAAAACTGCTTTGAAGCTCTATGGAGGATCTTTCTGGAAACCCTTGAGCTCCTTCAAGATCTGACCAAGCTACTTTGAAGCCATGACCAAACTGCTTTAACACAGATCTAACACAAATCATCATCACTTTATTAACAATAGATCTACCATAGATCTCATAGATTTGAGCTCAAATATAATATATATATCTATATAATAAAGCAGGAAGGTTTTTGAAAATATGTTAGAGACAATTGTCCTACTAGGACATTTCAATGATTATGATTCACTTGTTTATTTATATAGACGGATGAGATCACCCTTTAATTAGATATCAATCCCCTTCCCGCCCAAACACTAAAGTTACTGCTCACCCACGTCTCATCTCCATTCTACTCACCCACGTCTCATCTCCACTCTGTTATTCAATCTTTATCTCCTCCATTTTTGTTCTCACCCACCCCAGCGATCATAAATAAATGTGGTCTCTATCACTCTGTTGTTTGATTGCCCCCTTTTATCTCTCTGCTCTCCAGCCCTGTTCTTCTTCTTCTGCTCTCCAGGTAAGATAACTTTTCAATTGTTCTTGCGAGATGTGGTCTCTGTTGTTTGATTGCCTGACTTAGACTGACGGTGGTCTTGGCCTGTCGAATCTGTCAGTTTCATCTCTCTGCTGATCTGATACTATGGGGTTTTGCCATTTTGTTCTTCATTCTTGATTGTTTACTTGTGTATTCATTTGGGTTATGTTTTTTGCTTCTTGAGATTTGGGATTTGCAATGGCCTGATGCAAATATATGAATAGGGCTGAATTTATATATATATATAAATTTTTTAATACTCAATCTGCCATGCTTTATTCTTTTAAGAATATATAATGCCTTCTTATAATGAATTTGATGAATGTGCCATGAATGGGATTTGGGAATCTGTTGTGAAAATCACCAAGTCGACCATTTTTTTCTTTTCTTCAGCCCTGTTCTTCTTCTTCTGCTCTCCAGGTAAGATGACTTTTCAATTGTTCTTGCGATCATAAATAAATGTGGTCTCTGTTGTTTGATTGCCCCTACTGTTGCGATCATAGTTCTGTTTAATTCTTGTTATCGGTTCTTGCTTTCAGATTTTCTGATTATCTGAAAATCACCAAGTTGACCATTTTTTTCTTTTCTTCAGCCCTGTTCTTCTTCTTCTTCTTTTTCTACTCTCCAGGTAAGATCACTTTTCAATTGTTCTTGCGATCATAAATAAATGTGGTCTCTATTGAAAAGTAAACATTGCTTCTCTTTCTCTTATTCTAATCTTATTTTTCAGTCCAGGGCTTCACACGCATTAAGTGTTTGTTTGAATGGGTCTGAGAGGTTGTTCCATTTTTTAACTGAATCTCACTCTGTTGTTTGAATGGGTCTGAGAGGTTGTTCCATTTTTTTAAAGTTCCTTACCTTGTTGGGTGACAAGGAACCTAACCTTATAATTAGTGGAGATCACCATCCTCATTTAAAATTTGAGCTAATAGGATCTGTAATTCTATGAAAAAAAAACATATATATAAACATCTGGTAATTAATTACTGCAAATTACTCTCTCCCCGCAAGTAATGGGTGTCCCTAGCTACAAGGATTGAATTCTACTTCCAAGTCATGAGTTTCTCTCTACCAAACACACCCTTTCAATACCTGAGACTTACCATTTTAATGCATTGCTTTTGTTGGGTTTGTGGTTGTCAAGTTTGTGTGCTAAGAAAATATTGATGACAAAGCAAAACCACTCTCAAATTGTAGAGGTGAGAAGTTATTCTATGCTTATAGGGTATGATGAGGCGGTGTTCTACAGAAATTATAAATTTAGATTTTAAACTCTAAAACAACTAACACATTAAAATTTAAAATCACGTGATGATTTATAAACTGCAACATTTAAAATTTGTAGAGATCGCCATTTGAGACTTACTATGAAAAGATCGTCAAACCCAAAGTAAATTATTCTTCTATTTCAGTGTTGCTCTATGCAGTTTTTTATTAGTACAAAGTCAGTTTTAAAAGGTAAGAAAAAAAAAAGTTCAAAGTTTTGGGCCTTTAATCTTGGGTTCTCCGCAGACATAAACCCAAAATTCAAAAAACATTTATATATGTATTTAGGGTATTCATGTATATATGTTTTTTTGGTGTTTTTGCATCTTTGTTTTGATTTCCTGTTTTGGGTTATTGGGTTTTTATGTCGTATCTGTAATGGAGGTTTCAATTTAATGAAATTCAAAGATAAGTCAAATTTGTTGAACAGAGTTGTTGACTGTCTTTGACAATAGGGGTGTTTGGGAAGTTAGCTTTTAGGTTTTTTTTTTTTCTCTCTCTCTCTCTCTCTCTCTCTGTAATGGGTCTTTATCCCTCTATTGTTTTAGAATATTATTGTATTTAAATTTGTTTTTTTATTTTTAATATTTAACATGCCAAATCGTTAAATACTTAACAATCTTGAAGGTGATAGAAGAAAAAATGTCCATGTGAATCCTCCTCAGATAAAACCTACTGTGTTTGAAATCCTATTGTTAATTTCCTCAAATGTCAGGACGGACGAATATGGAAGGAGCGAGTATCTACAGGAACAGGGGTGCAGAGGAGGGCCGATTTGCCAGTTATGCAGGAGGGGACCCCCATGGAATCTGAGTCTGTGGGACCCAAACCACGGTGCCTATCTAACCGCATGATTCTACCATCTATCAGTGCTCCTGAACATAACATCCTTCAACTGCTTGAAGCATGTAATGCATCTGGCATCTGAAGTCACATGTTGCCAGTTCATAATTGGAAGTTTTTGCTATCATAATTGTTGTATAAAGTTGACTATCTTTTTTATTTTTTTAATTTCTTTTTTTTTTTTTTCAGTTTCTCTTTTCGTCTGTCTTCAATCAGTTGCTTGAGAATATGTATTTCCAAATGGAATTTTTTTGAAATCACACAATATGTATGTATACATTTGACAGATGATTGAAATATGAATTAGCTGGTACAGTGCAGTGTTGTCAAGTTTGCTTTTGAAGTTAATAGATGTTACTGTTAGGAGAATTTTTCTAATTCTCACCAAAGACTTAGACCATGTATAACATTCTCCCTTTCCCATAGAGAAAGAACATGACAGATCTTTATTCAAACTGGCAGTGCTACTTTCAAAGGCTATTTTAATCCATGGACAGTGGATGTCACCACTCTAAGGCTATGTTTGGATCTTGGATTAATGTTATCAACGAACATGTCTCAGCTACTTCAGTTTTCCAATCGGAGGCTCTAGCTGTGCACAAAGCTTTTTTGATGGCTAACCAAGTAGCTAATGCTTCTTCTGGAGTTTTCCTTTGTCACTCCTAAGCTCAAGGGTCATTGAATTGGTTTTGTAGGCAGGTCAACAAATTTTAAACTGCAAGTCAACTAATCCGATCAGCTCAACTTGCTTGCGTCTTCTCAAACTGCTCAGATTGGTTTGAGTTGGCGCGGAATGATGAGAGGATGATTTTTATGCACACCCCTAATTGTAAGCAGGGTCAGGGTATGTTAATGAACCCTAAATGAACCATTTCGTATAACATCCTCTCTTAATTTTTATTCATTTGCACAAAACACAAGTTCAACTTACCTGTACACACACATATGTATATTCTGTGTTTTGATAGGAAGTGTTTCAATTTGGGAGAAGTGCAATTTATCTTGGGAAGATTTTTTTTTTTATTAAAAATATCAAAAATGTTACATATTCTTAAAAAAATACAACTTTATAACTCTCACTCACTTGTGATTGGTCTAGGAAGGAAAGAAAATATATATATATATATATATATGATTGGTTTACATCATTTTGAGAGTCATGGATATTCCTAATTTTGGGGGTTCCTGAAATTTATTTGGGTTACTAATAAATTGGTGTTTTATTTAAGTTTCATGTCTTCATTTAGGGATTTTTTCCTTCCTGTGAATTCATTACTTACTCTTTGAAAAGAGAAAAAAACAAAACAAAAGAAAACAAAAAATTTGAATACATCACTCTCTAATTTTGATTTATATTTTAATGTCATCATTAATTGCACCATGCCTTCAGGCATGGGCATACGCTAGTATATGTATATAACACATAGAGAAAGAGAGAGGAACAAAAAGAGATGGAAAGATAGAGAAGAGAGAGAGAGAGAGAGAAGCTCCAGATATGGGGCAAATGAGGACGACAGAGGAGATTGGCAAAAGAGTCAGTAGAAAAGTAGCATTGTGAAAAGGACGAGGGCCATGAGGTCCATGGCGACTCTTTTCTCTCTCTCTTTCTCTCATTGCCAAAAATGGCGATCAAAGCACTGTCGTCGTCGTCGAGACAGTGATCTAAGGTGAAAGAGTGAAATCGGTGAGATATCAGAGAGAGAGTAGAGGGAAGAAAGAGAAAGAGAGAGAGAGTGTGTGTGTGTGTGTGTGTGTGTGGTGTGTGTGTGTGTGTGTGTGTGTGTGTGTGTGACAGAGAGGTATATAATAGAGGGGTATATATATGAATGGATAGAGAGGCATAATAGTAATTTCAGTTCAGGGAAACGGAAACAGGGATGGGCTGGGACCGGGGCCGGGGCTAGGCAACGTATTTGTCACGCCCCAAAATTCGAACAATTAAATATCAAATTAAGGCTAAACCCCAATCATATTCCATCATCCAAATCCTAGGGGTGAACAAAAAAACTTAAACGCTAACCAAACCATCCACCATAAATTTCATAACTAACCAATACTCAACATTAAGGTAGCAACAACTAGTCAAAACAACTTTAAATAAAGTTACGGTTACAAACCATGCCAAATTATTCTAATACTAAAGTCATAAAAAAAATAATAAATACATAAAATAATATCAACCCTAAGTTCAAGAAAACAAAAGAAGTCCAAACGATATGTCCTACGATCATAGTTATTTCTTGTCACCACCATAGCCTCAACTAATCCTGCAAAGGAAGCTCAGCTACGCTCAAACAGAACGCACCCAAGTTGCCAAAAGACAAAACGGGTTAGTATATAGGTATACTGGTATGAGTACAAGATTTAACACCCACGTGTCCACCAGACACAAACAAAAATACATTTAATTCTTGTTACGGGACAAGACAAGTAGTTCCATCCGCACCGAGACAAATGGGTAGTTTCCTGAGATACGATGGCATTTAGTTTCTTGCCCGTACACAACGAAATATAAATTGAGTATAAAATAAACAAAATAGAAATAAAAATATGGTGGGTCAGCCCTACATAAAAAGTTAGTAAGACCCACCATTCTGCAAAAAAATAAAATTAGTATAATTTAATCATAAGTAACTTGCTAAAGAAGTATAAAAAATACACCGTTTCATACTTAAATAATTCGAATTGACCAAAACTCAAAGAACAAAAGTTGTACAGAATCAAATTTCCTAAAATACAGAGTGAACGAATTTAGTAGAAACTAAACAGGTTGAGAGAAAAACTTGATAGAAGAACCCAGACGGATTTCAACCGAAAAATCTGAAACTGAAAACGAACAGAAACTATCCTAAGATGATTTTTTTCGGAAAAGTTCAAAACACGAAAAGTGTGCATAATAATGTTTTACTTTAGTTTAGGAGAAACCAATAAAAATGAGCTGGTTTCGTGGGTTAAAAAAACCTCTAAAATCTGCATTGTTAAAATAAATCAAAACTACAATAACCAAGATTATCTGATTATAAGTTCTAATCGATCTTTTTAATAAAAAGTTAAAACACAAAAGTTGTTTAGAATCACGTATACATGCCTCTGTGTCACGACCCAAACCCGGCCCTATGGGTTTAGCACCGTAACCGGCCAGTAATCCGTGATTACCGAAGGCCTGCTTAACAATAATACAGTATAACAGAGTTCAGGGCCTGGCGGAAGCCAATACAGTAAATAACTAGTGTCCATTGAGCTGTGAAAATCTGTATGCCAAAAACATTTTTCATGCATTCATACAGTTCAAAACAGTACGGTCGTACAATCATACACAAACGTTCAGTACGGGGACTTAATCCCTCGATAACAGCACAGTAAACAGTAAACAGTCTATACAATCCGTTCGGTCAATACAAAACAGTGAGACAGTACAAAAAGGGGAAGTACTAAAACACCCCTAAGCCTTAGCATAACAGGCTCGGAACCTCACAGTGAGGCACACAGGCTGGCTTGACAAAACTGGGGACCAACCCACGCTCCTAGCTCTGGTCTGGCTGCTGAGAACCTACATATATATATAAACAGTGAGCTAAAGCCCAGTGAATAACATAAAGCGTAAGAGGTTTAGAATGAATGTCCTTACAGTAATGAAAACAGTTCATTTCAATCAGTATTACAGTTGTTCAGTACAATAAACAATCATATGTGGTACATCCATTAGCATAACAGTAACAGTAGGTCAAAAGACCGAACAGTAATGATGGCCAGTCATTCAGTAAACAGTATGGTTCCACAAGGGAACCGACAGAGATCTCTGTAACAGTAACAGTCAGTAACAGTAGTGCTAAGGATGCCACAGTACAGTTCAGAAATAAAGGACATACATTCATTCAGTAAATAATTCCAGTTCAGTAAACAGTTCAGTATTCAAAAGATAGTCATTTTGAACATATCTTTACACAATTGTTACTCACAGTGATTGGGCTAATAGCAGCTAGAGCGCGTCCCCGAGAGCCAACCCTAAACAGTTAACAAATAGAACACACACTAAGTTTCACAGTCGGGAAGGATGATAATTAAATCCCTAAATTTCCTCGGTGTGGTTCTATGTCTAAATCCTCATTAAGATGTCTTAAACTAGGCCTAAGAATGCCTAGGATGAGATGAGGATGCAAAAATACAGTTGGAAGGCATTTTTCAAAAGTTGCTGAAAATAGGCGCTTCGCTCGAGCGAGCCTTCCTTCGCTCGAGCGAGCTTCCAAAATCAAAGGCTTCGCTCGAGCGAACAATCCTTCGCTCGAGCGGTCTGATGAACAGTAAAAGTACTGGTTGCTCGATTTTTACGCGCGATACCACGCTCGATGCTCGCTCGAGCGGAGCCCTGAAAAGGTGCTCGCTCGAGCGAGGAATCCTTCGCTCGAGCGAAGAAGCAAAATCTGGAATTTCCAGATTTGTCTTCCAAGTTCAAACCAAGCATTCAACAACTCAAAACTCAACCTCTTAGGCCCAAATTCTGGAAAAAACATTTCAAACTCATAGTACAAAGTTTAAAGCTCAATTTGTACATGCAAGGGCCAAAGGTGAGTCAATTAAAGCCATTTTTCAAACCCATTTCAAGAACAATTTCAAAACATGCAATGCATGAACTTTTAAACCAAAATCAAGCTTCAAATCTTGCTCTAATGAGCTCAATAGCTGGAAAACAAAGTGAAAACATGGACTTTGATAGAAACATGAGCATGCATGTACAATCCATCATGAATTCAACTTCAAAACCACTAAATGGCCATGCATGCATCAATGGAGTTCCAATTCAACATTTGAACTAAATCATGATTAACTCTACAATTTGCCATGAACATGCAAGAATCAACTTTAAGGACAACAATGAGGGATGAAATTCCATACCTAAGTCTTTCTTAGGAGAATCAAGCTCAATTTTGCAATTTATCCTTCAATCTTCAAGTTTCTTAGCAAAATCAAGCAATACAAGAAGGAATCAATTTTCTCCCTTTCTTCTCTCTCTAATTTCGGTGGGAAAGCAAGAAAGGGGCTGAGCAATTGTTTGTTAAGTGTAATAAGGCCTCAAGATGAATAAACAAAGGGCCACTCACAATGGCAATTTGGTAATAAGTTAAACTCTTCAATTGGCTTAAATTAATCTATTAATCATTCCTAATAAATTTTCAGATAAATACATCCATTAAATCACAAATATTCTACTGATTATGGAACACTAAACGGTTTTCAGTTCGGCCGCCGATAAGGCCTTCAATTAGCAGTTTAAACACATGAATTCAAACAGATACTCAATCAATCACACAGATGCAATATGCAATTCAATAAATAAAGGTACAGGAAGATGACATGCATCGAGAGAGATTCGGAAAGTATAAAAATACCCCTACTACTGCTACTCGCACCCATACAATCAACCCCTTGGCCTCACGATTTTTTTGTATAAAGCAGAAAAGTTAAGAAGGACTTAACTAGAAAATTAAAATACATAAATCCCCACAAAATCAACCCACCAAACACCACTGATCAACACCCAAAAAACACCTAACACCTATGCTGCTACAACTCCCCAAGCACACACCACGCCTCTGCTGCAGCCCACACCTACGTTGCTACACCTCACCTCAGCCCACATCAACCACGCCTATGCTTCAGCTACAACTCCCCAGGCCCTCACCTATGCTGCTATTCCGAGGCCCTCACCTATCCCCTGCTAATCTGCCCACACACACGCCTATGCTGCTGCCACACCCAATCCCACACCTATGCTGTTATTTAGACCAAGAACAACACCAAAGCCAACACCGGAAAACACCAACCCTGCCGCTGCAACTCCCCTGCTAAACTTGACAGCGCAGCTCCAACATTTGCTGCAATACCGAACTCCAACATGAGTGTGATTACAACCATAAAATAAATCCATATAAAAAACCCTAAACCTGGCATACACAACTAATCAAAATAAGTAAAATCAATCAATCATCTAAAAACCCTAAACCTACATACACAACTAATCAAAGTAATTAAAATCAACCAATCATCGAAAAATCCTAAACTTATATACACAACTAATCAAAATAATTAAAATCAATCAATCATCTAAAAACCCTAAACTTTACATACACCTCTGATCAAAATAATTAAAATCAATTTATCATCTTTATGTAAATACAAAATCAAACTAACATCAAATAAATAAAAATAAATAAATAAAAATAACAAATTAAATATAAATCAAGAGAAGTGGGTTTGTACTCACAATATAATTTTAAAGATCAAAGAAATATTTGGAGGATTTATGGAGCCACCAAAACAAAACCCTAACCTAATCTCTTTTTTTTTTTTTTTTTTTTATGCCTCTTCTGCCGTCTCTCCCTTAGGAAAACTTCCACCAAAAAATGATAAAAACCTAGTTGACTAGATATTATATTATATATATATAAACTTAAATCTCATACATAATAACCTAATAAACTATTATATACTATTATACAACAAATTATAATAATATAAATATAAATAAAGATAATATATATATATATATATATAACAAATATAAATACACCCCTCTTTTTTTTATAACAAATATAAATATATAAATATTTGGATTAATTAAATAACACATTAAATTAATTAATATATCACATAAATTCTCATGTGACCACACAATTAATAAAGTCAAAAATAAAATAAGATAATAATAATCATAATAATAATAAATAATGACTTAAGAAAATTAGGGTCGCTACAGTATCACCGTCCCCGGCCCAAAAATTGTCGGGGATTCATTTTCGAATACCATCCCTAGCCCGTCAGGGGTATTTTTGAGGGGAAAAACCATTCTAATCGGGATCGGGAGATCGGGTTCCCGTTGGGCCGAGTTCAAATTGCCATCCCTACTCCAAAGGCTGTTTGTGCGTTCTTGTTTGAGCAGCATAAAATAATAGGCTAAATTACATCACTACGCCAAAATAGAGCATTAACGGCGGTAACGAAAACCGCTGTTAAAGGTACTATTAACGGCGGTAACGAAAACCGCCGTTAATACCGTCGTTAATGTATCATTAACGGCGGTTTCGTTACCGCCGTTAAAAAAACCGTCACTAAAAGTGTCTTTAACGACGGTAATGAAACCCACTTTTAACGGCAGTAACGAAACTGCCGTTAATGCCCACTTTTAACGGCGGTAACAAAACCGCCGCTAATGCCCAACCATTACCGCCGTTAATGACGGCGGTCTTTGCCGGCGGAGCTCCGGCGAAACTCCGGCGTGCTCCAGCGAAACTCCGGCGAGTTCCGGCGAAACCATCTACAATAAAGTAAAAGTAATGTTTAAATATTTATTTAGGGAATATATTTCATAAAGAGTGGTTGTGGCAGAGTGGTTGGTGTGGGTGGATGAGAGGTCTTGGTTTCAAAACTTGGGAAGTGCAAGAAGAAAGAATTATTTTTTGAAAAATTTGAACCTATTTACGGCGGTTAAAAACCGCCGTTTTTGGTCCTATATTACCGTCGTTTTTGGTCGACTTTTAACGATGATAATTTACCTTTTTACGACGGTTAATACCGCCGTTAAAGGCTTTAACGGCGGTTTTACAGCCTTTAACGGCGGTAAAAAACCGCCGCTAAAGCCCAATTTTGGCGTAGTGCATTTTGCCTTTTTTATGTTGGGTTATTTTTTTACTTTAATTTTTATTTTTTTATTTTGACCCTTCATATTTTAATTTTTTTTAATTTACTCCTAAAATTAACTTTTGTTTAAACTTAGATAAAAAAAATATATCACTAGAATTGTCACATAACATAAAAAATATATCATTATATTGAGATTTGAGTTTGTGTTATAGGTATGAATTATATATAATAAAATATTTTTATGCAACATAAATGTCAATATGTCATTTTTTGTCTAATTTTCAACAAAAGTTAGTTTTAAGAGTAAACTGAGAAAAACTTGAAACATATAGGGCCAAAGTAAAAAAAAAAAATAAACTTTAAGAGCCAAAATGAGAAATGAGTCAAATATAAAGGGGGCAAAGTATAATTTACCCAAACAATATTTCCAATTATTGAGACAATTCAATTTCTTTTTGGATTGTCTATCATATGCACATTTGATTACGACATTTGTGATATTTGATTATGACTTATAGTAGTGTTAGTTATGAATTATTGTGATATTGATTATGACATTATTTTTGTTATAATCTAAAAGCTCTTTAGTTATATTTTAAGTGATATTTGATTACAATTTATTTATTTTTTAATTAGGACTTTCATAAAATTAAATTATGACATTTGTAATAATTAAATTCACAAATATTATAATTTATTTATGATATATATCTTTTTAAAAGTGTATATGAGAACATTACCCTGACTTGGCACACAATTATTTGATGATTTTGAAACAAAAGATCCGTCATTGTACACAATCCTCACATTTCAATAAGCATCAACTTAGTTATTGTACAGATAATAAATAATGGGGTATTTCAGTTTAATAATTTTAGATAAGTGGTAATTTTTATGAATATTAATAATTAAAGATGTTTGATTTGTCTCTCGAAATATATTTTTGAAAAAATAATTTCAAATACATGTTTGGTTGAAATTTTTTTTAAAAAATTTCAAAATTACTTTTGTCTCTACTATCAATCAATCACTTTTTCTCTCTCATCTCCCATTTTCAATTACTTTTTCTCTCACACACATTCATTCAACTACAAAAAAAACAAAAAACAAAAAAAAATCAAATCAAATCAAATCATCCAAAACTTCAAAATTTCAAAACTATTTTCAGAAGGAAAATGTTATGGATCCTAAATAATCTATCAAATTTTTTATCAAACCTTTCACATGGGTGTGGGACCTACAAAACTCACATGTGTGTGGGTCCACACCTATGTGAGAGGTTTGGTAGAAAATTTGGTAGATTATTTGGGATTCCTAACATAACTCTTTTCAAAATATAAAACCAAACAAATTTTAAAATTTTTTAAACTCTCTACAAAAAATTATTTTTAAAATAATATCTCAAAACACAAATCAAACAATGTCAAAAATTATTTTATGAATCTGTAAATATTTTGTGAAAGAGTCACTGACATGTAATTTTCCCATAAATAATTGTCTAAAAAAGTTGGGAAATTCTAACTTGTACACCCTCTAAACCCTAAACTCCTTTTGGTGTGGATACCATATGCACATTTGGTTTCAACTTTTACAGTCTTTGGTTATAATTTATTGTGGTGTTAATTAAGATTTATTGTGATGTTAGTTATGATATTATTTTTGTTATAATCTAAGAGTTTTTTTGTTATACATTATGTGATATTTGGTTATAATTTTTTTTTTTCTTTTTTAACTTATGACTTTCATAGGATTGAGTTGTGACATTTGTGATAATCAAACCTACAAATGTCATAATTTACATATGGTATGGCATTACCCAACCAAGTCAATTGGTATAAATAAATATTAGCATAAAGGGCAAATCATATTCATGACTACTGTCTTTTGTCTCAATTTGATTATTATAATTCTAGGAAAATTCTATTTCCACACACATACTTATCTCAGTGCATATCATTTCTTAATGCATACACTTACGAATTTGATTAGGTATTATTTGTCTCATTTCACACACCACATATTCCAATTATAACTCTTAATTTAAATACTGCACACACACTTTTCACCAAAACACACACCACATATTCCACACACACACTTTTTTTAACACCCATAGCCTTAATTTTTCCCATCTTTGGAGCTTCAAGCATCAGAATCCAAAAATTTATGGCTTCTGAGATCATAAGCTAAGAGCTTTCCATTTCTTTACCATCATCATCATGAAACTGGGCCAAATTAATTACAGTGATTTTGCTAGTGTAAGATTGTTGATAGCCATAACCCACTGTTCTATGAAGACTAGCATACCACGGTTTCAGATAAATAATGTCAGTGTGTTAACACTTTTTTAGCAGTAAAAACAACATAAAAAGTTTCAGAGAAGAGATGAAGAAAGTGAAAGTAAAATCTAAGTGAGAAAAAGTGTACAACAATGTTAACAAAACTCGTTTTCGTGTTACAAAAAGATCGCCCCTTCGATTTGGATTCGTTTGGTGCACCATTCCCTGAAAATGATGGACATTTTTGTGACATCCATAACCTACTGTTGTTTGGGGCTTGCTTGAATGGTGTGGTTTCGGCGGGATGAGAATGTGTTGGTTAAGGTTTTGATGTTCATTATGGTCATTTTTTTTCAAGGTATAATTGTTATTAAAATGAAGTTTCATTACGGGGATGAATTGAGTTAAGCAAATATGTGGAAATAGAATTTTTCGTAATTCTAAGGGTAAATTACACTTCATCTCCTTCAACTGTTGTCCCTTATCATTTTACCCTCTCAACTATAAATTGTAATAACTAACCCCCCCTTCCCCCTCTCCTCCCCTCCTCTCTAATTTATTATTTATTTGTTTTTTTTCAATTTAGATCATAGTGAAAAAAGTACCCTTTAACTATAGGAGTAAAGTTTTACCCACTTGAACTATCACTCAAACATATTTTCATAAATTATTTTTTGTCTTTGGTTTCAAGGGGATAAAATATAATTTAACCTATTGACGAAAGTGTATTTTAGTCATAAAGGTCGAAATTGAAGGAAAAAAAAAAAATAGTAGATGAAGGGGTCAGTTGTTATAATTTATAGTTGAAGGGGGGTAAAGTGATAAGGGACAATAATTGAAGGGAGTAAAATGTAATTTACCCTAATTATAATTGTATCAATTTTTTGGGATAATTACATTTTATCCCCCTGTGGTTTTGCGCGTTTACACATTACCTCCCTGACTTTTATAAATTTACTCATAAACCTCCTTGTGGTTTGGAGTGATGTGCAAAAGTGACAGGATGTGATGGAATTAATGAAAAGACTAAAATACCCTTATTTTTTTCTTTAATTTTCTTATGAATGTCATTTTACTACCATAACTTTCTCTTTCTTAAATTGGGCTACCCAACCACTCCTAATGGCATTACATTCACACAGCCACTATGATGCATCATCTTCTCCACACAGCCCCTTCCACCCAAGGCATATCCACTCCATGACTGCTAACGACACCACTGATTGTGGTTCCTCTCTCTCTCTCTCTCTCTCTCTCTCTCTCTCTCTCTCTCTTCATCTTCTTCATTATGATTTTCTTCTTCTTTAATAGTAGTCTCTTTTGACCATCCCCCCATTCTTTATTTCTTCCTCCCATCTGCTCCAAACTTTCCTCCATAACCCCCTATTATATTTCTCTCTCTCTCTCTCTCAATATATATATATACACACAGAGACATACTTCTCTGTGTATATGATTAGTGTTATCTATTTGATTATTGGGTGGGTTGGATCTATCCATAGTTCTGAATTTTTCATATTTGACAAAAACTAGAAGATGGATAGCTGTTTGTCTACTACCATGGTAAGTGGCTCAAACAGCAACACCATCGCTGCTGCCGCAACCACTATCGTGACAGTCAACAGAAATTGCAAAGAGAGCACCAAACTGTCGTTAACGACGACAATCACAACAAATTCGAATCAACAGAAAACGTAAGAGAGACATTCTCAACAACAACAGTATAAGAATTCTCAGCAGATTAAGCCGAAGCGATCAAGCAGTGTTATTCCATGTGGAGAGCAAACCGATTTTGGGTATGACAAAGATTTCGATAAGAGGTACACAATTGGGAAATTGTTAGGACATGGGCAATTTACTACTATAATTTTCTCTCTCTCTCTCTCTCTCTCTCTCTCTCTCTCTCTGTTTCTGTGTATATATATATATATATATATATGAAACCTATCGCAAGGGAAGATCAGCTCCGGTTGATGGTGGGGCGACCGATTCGCCGTCATAGCCAAGTTGAAGCAAAGAAAGAGGTGAGACAAACTAGTAACCATCACATTTGATTCAAATTTTACATGAGAGAGAGAGAGAGAGAGAGAGAGACTAGTTTTGTTTTCATATTAATCTTTAGGGAAGGAAATATAGGTATAGAATGGTAAGAGATTGAAAGGGCAAATTAGTCAATTCAAGCCCCAATTTTGGCGTCAATCACTTAATCTTAGTGCAAACACGCTTCTCTGATACATTTGGCCCACACGCTGTTAAGTCTAGCAGAAAACATCACTTTTGCATGTGACTTTTGCACATCACAGGAGGTTTATGAGTACATTTATAAATGTTAGGGAGATAATGTGTAAATGTGCGAAACCACAGGGAGTAAAATGTAATTATCCCAATTTTATTCTTAAACTTTTCACATTGTATTAATTTAGTTTAATTGATAGCGCGCTTGTAAAAATTTGACTAAAATCAAAGAGTAAAATAATTAATTTACTCTTTCAAAACGATAGAGAGATTAACATATGATCATTTTTATTTAACTGAACTATTTTACCGTAATTTCTATCTAATGAATTATTATTAATTCGATTAAATTGACATAATGTGAAAAATTATAAACAAAAATTCACACAATTGAAATTACTAGAACCAAACACGAGACAAATTATAAAAATCATGAGTATAATTTGTTCTAGTGTAAAATTGCTTATCACAAAATAAGAAACAAATACATATATATATATATATATATTCAAAACAAGAAAGGACGGAGGAGAAGACGAGAGCCTTTCTTTCAATTGTTTTTAAATGGGGACCATCAATTAAATGATGACTTGGTAAGCAATGGCATTAAAAAAAATAAGGAAACTTAAATATAAGCCTTAATAAGTAAATTTATTGTTTAATAGATTTTATGATAATTAATGATATTTTTTTATTAAATATTATTAAAAAATATCATTAATTGTTAAGTTTTAGTGATAGTTTAAAAATTTTATCACAAAAAATGTCACTAATTATAAATTTTAGCGACATTTTTTTTAAAAAAATCGTAATAAAAAGTCCTTAATTTTTTAATTGTTAGCGACAGTTTAAAAGTTGTCACAAAAAAGTCACTAATTCTAAGTTTTAACGACGATTTATAAAAATCATACAAAAAAAATCACTAATTGTCAATTTTTAGCGACATATGAAAAAAATTATCACAAAAAATTATTTTTAACGACGATTTTACTATAACTTATTTTCAATAAGACTTAATAAAAATTAAATTTAATTATTAAGATCTATTAGTAACTTAACAACAAAATATTGGGTTCCTTGAAATAATGGGGAAGGTTTTATTACTCACAAATAGAAAGCGGCACGTTTCAAATGTTCAAAGTCTTTGCCATGTCCAAACTCAATGAAGTCAACTTGTTGTGCAACTCTGGATATAATCTATTCACCCGAAAAAAAACTCTGGATATATTCTCACGACAATTGTTATTCAAATTCAAAAATATACTCACTTTTTAAATTTAATAATGCAATAATTAATTAAAATATGTAAGATAACTGTACGGGAAAGAAATACACCTTCTCGTATAATCCTGTTGACCAAGTCTGCGCTCCTCCGTACGACGTCGTTCAACTACCTAAAAATACACACGTGAGCTAGCCGGCAGGTGTGTGCCGGAAACCTCTCCGATGCCTAAGTCAGTAAGCTTGACAAATAGACAAAAGCTCTATGAATTCAGGGAGCAAAGTTGCATTACCTCTCCAAAGGTGATATGGGTGAGCTTTTATAGGTTTTGTGTGGCACAATCCAAGTAGGACTCTTACTCCTCCATGTAGAGTTCTCCTAGGATTCATACTCCTGGAAGATAGCGTTTATCCTCCAACACCCCCCTCACTGCTTAAACCAAGTGAGATGGTTTTACCCTGGCCGAACTCCAATATGACCGAAGTAGCATTTCCCTGTCAGACCGGCTGCACGACTGAGCTAACCCATAGCTCGGATTCGCCTTCCCATGTTCTTACTTCGGCTCCTCATGCCGAAGTCGAGTTAGCCGTACCATGCCTCGACCGGTCTAACGATTACATCGGTTCTTCGAAACCCTTCTCCTACCTCGGCCTCACATGCAAAAGCCGAGCTATCCATAGAAGACTTAAGCCGAACTAACCTTTACTTAGGTCCTAAAACAGGCCCAACTTACCTCGGTTCAAACATAGCGACCGAGCTAACCAACAATAAAGGCCGAACTAAGCCCACTCACACCGGTGGCAATCTTTTACTCCGGACCGGACTACCGTATGGCCCATCTTCTAAGCCTTCTTAACACGGCCCACCGTGCGGCCCACTATCCCAGCTCGGCCCAATTTATCTATATCCCAACATGTCTAGGCAGATAGTCGATTAGTAGTGGGTGAGGAATGGAGGTGTCTGCCATTGAGGCGAAGCCTGCTAGTTCGTCTGCTCTGCTGTTTTCCTCTCTGCCGATCTGTTCTATCCTTACCACTTCAAACTTCTTTATTTCTGTTCTGACCAATTCTTGGTACTTGGCCATTCTATCATCCTTTGCCTCGTAGTCACCAGATATTTGGTTTACCACCAACTGGGAGTCGCTGTAAACCATTAGCTCGGTGGCCTTCATGTAGAACGCTGACTTGAGGCCTGCCAGAAGCGCTTCATACTCTGCTTCGTTGTTTGATGCTGGGAAGCCAAGGTTGATTGCCTGCTCCACCACTAGGCCATCTGGAGAGATGAGGACTATGCCAAGTCCTGCTCCATGTCGGTTGGATGCTTCATCCACGAAGAGCTTCCACATCTCTCCGACGAACAACTTCCAGCAGGTGGAGGGATCAGATGATGCCTTGGGATCTTCCATGATGCTGGTGTCTTCTTCAGAGTCCATGCTCGTTGTCTGCCCCTTGCTTTCTGTTTGCACCAAGTCTTTATTTGTTGGCGAGTCCTGACTTGGTGTAGCATGGTCGTGTCTTTCTTTCTTTCTTTACTCTGGTCTGCCGTGGGGCCTGACTGAGTAACCAGTACTAGGGGTTGCGTTATTTCGACGTCAACTTCCATCCCTAGTTCGGTCGTTTCAGTTAGGTCGACTGGGCAGATGTGATGACTTCCTGGTGTGAATTCTGCGACAAAATCTGCCAATGCTTGTGCTTTTATTGCGGTCCTAGGTTGGAACTTGATGTCGTATTGTCCCAACTCTACTGCCCACTTCAGAATTCGCCCAGAGAAGTTTGCTCTTTCAAATAAAGCCTTTAATGGGAAGGCTGTGAGAACAACTATGGTGTGGGCGTGGAAGTAATGTGATAGCTTCCTTGAGGCCATCATCAAGGCCAATGCCAGTTTCTCCAGTGGCAAGTACCTTGTTTCGGCGCCTAGTAATGTCTTGCTGACGTAGTAGATGGGAAGATGTTGGACTCCTTCTGCGCGGACCAACATTGCGCTGATTGCATGCTGAGAAACTGCGAGGTACAAGAACAGTTCTTCTCCAGGAATTGGGGTTACAAGTAGTGGTGGAGAAGACATGTATTCCTTCAAGCTTTCCAGAGCTTGGTCGCATTCGTCATCCCATTCAAACTTGGCTTTCAAAGCATGGAAGAATGGTCGTAATTTGTCGGACGACCGGCTTATGAACCGATTGAGCGCGGCGGCCATGCCAGTGAGATGCTACACTTTTTTGACTGAGTTTGGTCTCTCCAGATCCTGAATTGCCTTGATTTGGGAGGGGTCTGCTTCTATACCCCGGTTGGTCACCAGGAAGCCCAGGAGTTTGCCAGATCCTTCTCCGAATGCACACTTCGACGCGTTGAGGCGTAACTTATGCTTCTTTAGGATCTCAAACATCTCACCTAGGTCATTAAGATAGTCATTCTCGTCCTTGCTTTTGACCACCATATCGTCGATGTAAGCCTCCATCGTTCTGCCTAACAATGGTTCGAACATCTTTGTGACCATCCGTTGGAATGTTGCCCTTGCGTTCTTTAGGCCAAAGGACATGACCTTGTAGCAGTATAGTCCTCTTGGCGTGGTGAAGGATGTGACCTCCTGGTTTGGTTTGTGCATGGTAATTTGGTGGTAGCCTCTGTATGCGTCCAGAAAACGAAGTCTGTTGTGTCCTGCCGTTAAGTCTACCAGTTGATCTATCCTTGGTAGAGGAAAGCTATCCTTTGGGCACGCCTTGTTGACCGTTTTGTAGTCGACGCAAACACGCCACTTGCCATTCTTCTTTGGCACTACGACGGTGTTGGAGATCCATCTTGGGTAGTGCACCTCTCTGATTGCCCCTGCTTCCAGCAGGTTTCCTACTTCCTCTGCCACTATTTCGGCGTGGTGGAGCGCCGATCTGCGGGTGCGCTGAATGATTGGTCTGGCAGAAGGGTGGATGTTGAGTTGGTGACAGATGAAGTTGGGATCAATGCCTGGCATGTCGTATGGGGTCCAGGCGAACACTTCGATGTTGGAGGTCAAAAATTCCAAGACCTCCAATCTCTCAGCGTTGGACAATGACGAACCAAGCAAAAAGAACTTATCCGGGTTCTTTTCATCTATTCTGACTTCTACCAAGTCCTCCACTGCTTTCTGACTAGCCGTTTTGCCAACATCTGCGAATAGTTCATTGCTCTCAGGTTCTTCCACCGAATGAACGTATCCTTTGGCACGCGGCTGCCGTTTACAGTGACAAAGCACTGTTTCGACATGATCTGATCTCCATAAACCTCCTCAATTACTCCGGCGTCATTTGGGAACCGCATCACTTGGTGGTGGTAGAGGACGCCACCGAGCGCATGGCATGCAGCCATGTTCTGCCCAAGATAATGTTGTAAGTGGAGGGGACCTTCAACACCCAGAACTCCACTTGTTTCGTCACACTCCCTGCTCTGACTGGGAGGATAATTTTGCCGACGGGCCATTCTGGCATGGAGTTGAATCCGATAAGGGGAGATACGGCAGGCGCCAAGTCTTTATCTTGCAACTTTAGTTGTTGAAGGTTTCATAGTACATGATTTCACACGAACTACCTTGGTCAATCAGAATCCGCTTGACGTCAAAGTCCTTGACTCGGAGAGTGACGACCAAGGCATCGTTGTGAGGGCAATAAATCCTTGCCAAGTCTTTATCCGAAAAAGACATGACATTTGTGGCTTCTGTCTTCCCCTTTTTGGTGACTGGTTGGGCACTTAGCACCTCTCTGAAGTGCTCAGCCTTTTTGATTGAACCTCTGAGCTCGCATACACGCTCAGGTTCAAAGACTCCATATATTACGTTGATGACGCCTTGAGGTGGGGCGTCGATCGGTATTCCATTGGGCATGTTCTGGTCCTGGGGGGCTGGCTGTGCCCCTCCTTCTATGTACTTGTCCAGGTGGCTTGCTGCCACCAACTCTTCCAGATGCTGCCTCAATGGCGTGCAATTTTCAGTGCGGTGCCCCTTTTCTTTGTGGAAGGTGCACCTCGATCTGTCATCGTAGTCCTTCTGTGCCTCGCCTAGCTTGGCTGGCCACTTGACGAAAGGCTCGTCTTGAATTTCACTAAGTATGCGGTAGATCGGTTTCTTGAAGACCGTGGTTATGGCGGTGCGGACTCTCAGCCATCTCTTGTCCTGGTCTTCTCCATTGTCTCTTTTGCCACGTCCGTTTCTGTTCGGACGGTCTACCGCGTTGACCTTTGCTGAGGCCTTCTTTTCTGGTACTGCGGTCGCGCCAGTTTTTGCTTTGGCACGTGCGCCATCCTCTTCCACCCTGATGTGCTGATGCACTCTCTCCATCAAGGCCTCCATGGTGAGAGGCGGTGTCATGGTGATAGAGTCCCTCAGTCTGTTCCCGACTGGAAGGCCTCTTTTGTATTGCGCAATGGCAAGATTGGTTGGGCAGTCCCCAATCTGGTTGAATGTCTCCCAGTAGCGACTGTTGTATGATCTCAGGGTCTCCTTGTCACCCATGTCGATGGAGAGTAGCTGGTCGATCTCCACCGGAGTTTTATTGTTTGTTCGGAACCTTGTCACGAACGCCTCCGCCAATTGCGCCCAGGAGGCTATGCTGCCTTCTGGAAGTTTCTCAAACCAAGTCAAGCCTAGATCGCCAAGGCTTGAAGGGAATAGGATGCACATCAAGGCCTCATTCCGCCGGTATACAGCCATGACCTGGCGAAAGTGGCTTAAGTGTGAGTAGGGGTCCGTCTTCCCCTCGTATGTTGTGAATTTGGGCTGGAGGAAGCCTGACGGTAGGGGCGCGTTCTCTATTGCTGGGACGAATGGTGAGGTCTGCAGCCTCGCCAACGCCTTGTCCGTTGGTTCGTAGGCCGGCGCGGTATTGGCATTCCAACTCGACGCTTCCATGCGTCCGAGGAGCCAACGCTGTAAGGCAGAAACTCTGTGTGGATCGCGCGCCTGGAGTCCTCCTTCCACCGTGCCTTCTCTTCTAGCACGGTTCGTAGGTCGGACGATCTGGGCAACTCTGTCTGTTTGGATCTCGTTTGATGTGTATGCGACGGCCAATATGTGCTTCCTTCGGTGTACGACCTCTCAGACCTCGTCCTCTCAGACCTGGAGTGACGAGTCCTGGAAGATCTGGAATGCGTGTCGCCTGTCCTGAGGCTTTTGTTTTCCGCTTGAAAGGGCGTAGTATTCCGACTACGACTTTCCGAGTAGCGAGGGGGCGTCTTGTTTGTGCGCCCCTCTCCTGTCGCCACTTCTTTTCCTTTCACCTGACGTTTCAGAGATTCCATGTCTGTTGCCATCCGACGGATCAATTCGTCTTGTTCCCTGACGCGATCCTCCAAAGTTTGAGGATCAATTCTGCGTCTTTGTCTTTCTGGGCTTTGCGAACGAGAGTGATGGGGACTGTTATTCCGCCTTCGTCCCCTTGCATCCCTCCTGGAATTTTGTCTTTGTGGTTCCAGGTTCGCCATGGGAGTCACCAAGGGTAGGCCTTCGCGCCTTGCACCCCCTTCTGGTGTTAGTCCGTCGACGGCGGACTTCGGTAATTCTTCGTTGTTCGCCATTGATTTCTGGGAGAAAAAGCTTGATCAAGAGGTTGTTCTTGTCTGAGTTCCCACAGACGGCGCCAATTGTACGGGAAAGAAATACACCTTCTTGTATAATCCTGTTGACCAAGTCTGCGCTCCTCCGTACGACGTCGTTCAACTACCTGAAAATACACACGTGAGCTAGCCGGCGGGTGTGTGCCGGAAACCTCTCCGATGCCTAAGTCAGTAAGCTTGACAAATAGACAAAAGCTCTATGAATTCAGGGAGCAAAGTTGCATTACCTCTCCAAAGGTGATATAGGTGAGCTTTTATAGGTTTCGTGTGGCACAATCCAAGTAGGACTTTACTCCTCCATGTCGAGTCCTCCTAGGATTCATACTCCTGGAAGATAGCGCTTATCCTCCAACACCCCCCTCACTGCTTAAACCAAGTGAGATGGTTTTACCCTAGCCGAACTCCAATATGACCGAAGTAGCATTTCCCTGTCAGACCGGCTGTACGACCGAGCTAACCCATAGCTCGGATTCGCCTTCCCATGTTCTTACTTCGGCTCCTCATGCCGAAGTCGAGTTAGCCGTACCATGCCTCGACCGGTCTAACGATTACATCGGTTCTTCGAAACCCTTCTCCTACCTCGGCCTCACATGCAAAAGCCGAGCTATCCATAGAAAACTTAAGCCGAACTAACCTTTACTTAGGTCCTAAAACAGGCCCAACTTACCTCGGTTCAAACATAGCGACCGAGCTAACCAACAATAAAGGCCGAACTAAGCCCACTCACACCGGTGGCAATCTCTTACTCCGGACCGGACTATCGTATGGCCCATCTTCTAAGCCTTCTTAACACGGCCCACCGTGCGGCCCACTATCCCAGCTCGGCCCAATTTATCTGTATAAATTACCCTCTCAATAACTTTCTCTCTCTCTTTCTCGTATTTTTTAATCATCAATTAATTGACTTATTTACCTATCTTTAAATTTAAAAAATAGATTTATATATTATTTTTCTTCCGGTGATTAGGGGGAATGTGGGCTGCTTTTGTGGGCAACATGCACCAGACTAGACCTCAGTGATGGTCATCCTTGTGCGGCCTCTTAATTATAAGGGGTTGTTTGGAATGTCCTAAATAAGTGTATTTTTTAATTTTTTAGATTAAAAAGTTGAGGAAAAAAATATGGTTGTTTGGGTTAACTTTTTGACTTTTTATGAAAAAAATGTGTATTAAAAAATTATATAAATTAGTGTGTAGGGAAAAATTAGGATTATGAGTTGTGCAGCCGTAATTTTTGACTTTTTGTGAATAGTGATAACTTTTTAACTTTTTGAATAATTTTTTGACTTTTTAACTTTTTGACCACATGCTAAACTTGGCCTAAAAGATATATAACCATTTTAGGAGAAAAATAAAAGCTAAAATATTCACTTGTCGTTTTATTATAAAGAGTGCATACTATATGTATTGTAAGTATGTTGAACTTAAATTTGAGAGAATTTAAAAGGTTTGTGAAGTCAATTACGAGTTTCATTATGTTAATTTAAATTATTCATTTTAAAAGATCTTTCATATATATTATTTATGAAAAAAATTTAATCGATCCGATAATCATAAGAATTTAATTTTATTATATTTGTTTCTAAGAAATAGATGTTATTTTTTAAGAAATAGACTTGTTTATTTTTTTATAAATAAATATTATAAAATAAAATATTACAATTATTGAATCAATTTATTTATTTTTCTATTGATGATTATGTTTAAAGACTTTACACAATACACCATTCAAATCATCAATCTATTGTTTTTTTCTATACATGTCATAAGCTTTTTCAATCCCCACAAACTTAAGTAGTGACTCATTTCGAATTTGTCAAAGAAGCCAATTATAATGAAAACCTGACACGCGCAAATGAGACCACAATGGTGTCGGTTTGCCGCTTTACACGGGTTGTCATGTTCGGAGTCTGACTTGTCAATATTGGGGGTTCAATATTTTCATCATTATCCCTTCCATTGGATCTGAATGGAATTGAAGGACACTTTCATTAAATAGATTTTTATTTTTTTATTTTATTTTTATTTTTATTTTTATTTTTATTTTTTTTGTGTGAATGAAATACACGAAATATTTGGATGAAATGAATGGTTCAAATCAATTCAAATTATGGACCGAAAGGAATTCCTCCCCATTTTATATTTGTAAAAATTCATAATGAGTTACACACGACATGACTATATTCAGTTAAAATATAAGGCAAATAAATAAAAAACTAAATGACAAATGTGTTACATTTCTAATCCAATAATCTATTTTTGTTCTTTTTGTTTTGTTTTCGATTTTGTGATTTCTAGTTCCTTTGCAGGAGTTTGATGCATTTTCTGATTGAGATCCTGGGCGTTTCTTGGTTTTGGTAGCCGGTGTTGATTTTTAGATGATGCTCTTCTAGTTATGTTTGTTTGCCCTTTGTATGAACTCTTTGTTTATTTCTTTTAAAGATGCAGTGCATATTTCCTCAAGAAAGGAGACCAAATCGAAACTGAAAAGAAATAGTAGGATTCTGCTTAAATTTATCTTTTAATTCTTAAGAGTACTAAAGTGCTATTCTAATTTAAAAATTAGATTTACATTTTAGATTCAGTAATGTGACAGTCTATTAGAATATCTAAAACAACTCTATTTCTCTTATATATTTTATAATTATTAGTCAAACATCTCTTTTACGCATCATTAAATTTAATAAATAGGTCTAAAAAATAGGTTTTTGCATCATTTTCATATTTTTCAATATAATGAAGACTCTTATCCACAATTTTTGTCCAAACTGAATGAAATGAAATGTAAATTCACACTATTATTGAAACGAATTATTATTACAACAATAAGTCTAGAGGCACATGCAACAAATACAAACTAAAACATACATGTCTTACAAATGATGTGGCTCACAAGATATGAGACTCACTGTTTGTAAGATATCTATGCTTAGTCTGTGTATCCCTAACATTGTTGTTATTACAATGTTGACTTTAAACTTGAAATTTAAAACTTGACTTGGTGAAGCTACTAGCAGGCTGGCAATGGAGCGCCACACAAGCACCGGTTGTGGAAATACGACGTGAGATCAAAGCTCTGCAACTTCCCACCGGTTGGAATCGGACCACACAGCCTATTGTAACTAACATTAAAGAATTGTAAATTCACCGCCGTCAAACCCGCAGGCAGACTTCCAAAGACTTTGTTATGGTTCAAATCTAGCGATATCAAACTCGCTGGAAAAACCACATTGCTGAGATCAAACTCGAACATGTTTCTGGAGAAGTCAACTATCTGCATGGTTTTGTTGGATCCGAAGATGAATGACAAATCACCTGAAAGCTGGTTACGTGAAAGATCAAGTCTTGTAAAGTCCAAATTACCCAAAGATTTTGGTACTGGTCCGGTGAGTTGGTTGTGAGAGAGATAGAGGTCTGGGACTGACCCGGTGAACTTTCCGAAGGATTCGGGGATGGTTCCGGTGAGCTTGTTCCTGTCTAAGTGAATGGCAGCGAGGTTGGTGAGTTGGGCTAGCTCGGGAGGGATTGAACCAGTGAGGTCATTGAAGGACAGGTCAAGGAAGGTTAGGTTTTTAAGCTCAGTAAAGAATGAAGGAACAGGACCAGAGAGGTTGGTCCAGCTCAATGTTATCGTTCTGAGGTGTTTGAGTTTGGTAATGGCAGATGGGATTGAACCGGTAAGGTTGGTGAGTTTGCGGAAGACTAAGGTTTGGAGGTATGGGAGGTCACCGACAGCTGCCGGGATTTGACCGGAGATGTTACCGCCAAAGATAGTGAGGGAAATGATCCGACTGGTGATTTCATCACACTCCACTGAGTACCAATCACAGCAATTAGTTTCTGGGTTCCATGAGGCCAAGTGGTAGGGATTGTTTAGGGCTGCTTTGATTTTTAGGAGGACTTTTTTGTCTTCGGAATTGCAGATTTCGGGTTCGGAGAGAGATGGAGACGGTAGAGAGAGAAAGACGAGGAGAGAGAGGGACAGAACTGAGAAGAGAGTCATGTTTGTGTATTTTTTTGGTTTGTTGTTATGAAAGATGAAGCATGCAGAGCCTTTTCTATTTATAGTGATTTCAAATTTGCTGTAGTCATGACTCATGACATGAATCAATGGCTGGATATTCCTAATAACAATAAGCTTGTTTAGTATACCACCGGGTGGTGCCCTTCTGGAGAAGGTTGTCCTTTATACATAGACCCCGTTTGGTAGAGCTGTGAGAAAATGATTATAACTTATAATCTAACAGTTTATAGCTTATAGCTGTAAACATAAGCTGATTTTTAACTTATAAATTAAACTTCTCCTCCTCCACTCAAAGAATAAGTTGATTTTTGACTTACAAAAAGCTATAAGTTTTATTGTTAAGCTGAACCAAACACATCAAAATAGCTTAAACTAAGGTAAAAGCTGAAATAAGCTAGAAATAAGCCCTACCAAATAGGGCCATAGGTGTGTTAGGTTCAGTTTTCGGAGGGCGTGAAATGTTAGCTTTTTCCAGCTGACTTTCTTTAGAGATTTAGCTTTAACTCTGATCAATACTTGATCTCTTTTGTGATATATAGTTGAGCTCTATTGGGTGTCTTGGTAGTAGATCTCTTCTTTTGGATTGAGTTAAATATGACCGTCAACCAACTATTCCGAAGTCAAGGCTCACGGATGCTGTGACTCTCACAGAACATCTTTTTCACGTTAAAAAAAAAAAAAAACTTGTTTTGTATAATTTATTATAATTTAAAAATTAATAATCACAAAATAGAATTTAAAATTACATATTCAGTTTTTAGATAATTTTTAAATTTTTTTTTTTATTTTATTGAAGTTATTTTGTTTAATAAGTTATAAGCATAAATTATATCAAATAATCTAATACAAACTCTCAAACTATAGCAATTTTTGGGATGATGCTTTTAGGCTAAAATAGGTAATAAAGACTATAAAAAAAAATGCTAAATGTCACAACATATCTTTTTTTTTTTTTTTTGATTTACTTGTCTATTTTTTTAAAAACAAACGTTATAAAATCAATTTATTTATCTTTCTATTGATGATTATTTTTAAAGACTTTCCACACTAAACAATTCAAATCATCAATATTGTTTTCTCATAGATGTTATAAGCTTTTTCAATTCCATCAAATATAAATTTAAACTTTAAAAAGTTGTGACTTGTGGGGACATATTTTTTGGGTGGCCACATGATTGAGATTGTTAGCCAAGGTGCTACGTGGACGAGTTATGTTGCCGAGGTGTGATGTAGTCATACCGAAATCGGAAATATTCGAATAGAGGACATGAATCCTAAATGATGTTAGACTACTTGTTTGGGTGATGGTGAACTCTTAAAAGAGGTGATCCTATAATCTAAATAAGAAAAGTCTTAAATAAGTGATATCTTTGTAAATGATAGAGTTTCATGAAGTAAGACTTTTAAGGGACGAGGGTACTACTAGCTATAAAAGTAAGGCACCTTGTGGGTCTAAGGTACGCTTTTTATTCATTTACTTGTGTCGATATCTTTGTGAGATTATTGACTGATTTGATCGTCGGAGTGCCTTCAAGTGAATAAGCCACCTTGATATTTGTCTTCTTATGTGCAGGTAGTGGACTTAATCTATTCTTCTATGTGCTCTACAATTAAGTGCCTTAGATCTCAACTTGAAGATTTGTTTAATTATGAACTCAGAAGTCAACAACCGCATTTCAAATTTATCAACAAAGCTAATTATAATGCAAACCTGATACCAACTAATGAGATCACAAATGGTATCGGTTTGGAGTAATTATCAAGTGTTTTTAGAATACAGCTATTTCATGCTTTAGAGATGTTGTGATTGATGGAGAAAGTATATAAGGAAACATACATATGATAAGTAAGACAACCCAAACACCCCCCCTCCCCCAAATAATTTTTCTTGATTTGCCGCTTTATACGGATTGTCGGGTTGTCTGCTTGACTATTCAAGTTTGGAGGTTCATTATTTTCGTCTTTATTCCTTCAATTGGATCAGGATGATTGGGGGTTCATTATTTTTGTCTTTATTCCTTCAATTGGATCTGGATGGAATTGAAAGAGAATTTGATTGGGATATTCTTTTAAGGGAAAATAATATACAAATCAATCTTTTTCTTTTTGTTGATATCATGTTCAGACAGTAAAATTTTATTGTGCTAATGTATTTTGGGTAATTTATTTGTGAACTCATAGTGAAGATATATTTTTTTAATTGATTATTGCGTTTTAATTAAATTCGTAGTGTGAAGATGGTATTTCACTATTTAAATGTAAAAAATTTACAGTAAAATTTATTATAAATTAGAATAAAATTTTACTGTTGACATTAATTTTGACGGTAAAAAATTTACTACTTTTAAAAGAATTTAATGGTTAACATAGATCTTATTTGATAAATCTTGACGAAAGGATTCTAAAAGTATAAATTTTATTAAAAAATGACATTTAAATCAAAACTTATAGCAATTTAAAATTTAAAATATTAAATTACTCACCAAAGATATTTTAATAATAGTGGTATATGCTAAATTTTTTAATGAAAAATTTATATATTTATTCTTAATGTATTAAAATTTTATTATGAGAGAATTTTAAACAAATTCTCCTATATGATCAACGTAATGGTTTCAGCCAATCTGGATGAATTGGAACAAGGAATGACTCCCCTACAATAGTGTTCAAAATAGAGATAGGGTTAAGGCAAGGTGACGTGCTCTCATCGTTTTCATTCAATGTTGTGGTTGAGGGTTTAATGTTCTCTTCAAAAGAGCTTTATTTTATTAACAAGATTAATAAGGAAATAATTAAAAATCTTATGAAATAGTGTGTGATTAGTTTTTCAATTAGGGTTCGACTTCCCTCCAGTCCAGAGGGTGTTGTTGGGTTCATGGAGGCTCACCACGGATTCCGTTTTGATAATCTGAACCGTTAATATGTAGAACTCATCGAGTACTATATAATTGTAAAACATCATGTTGATCGGATATCGACGACTATATGATCAAATCAGTTTTGTATTAAAAAAAAAATGGACAATGAAAAAATAAACAATAGATAGAAATTTGATACGATAAAATAACTATCGATATCTGATCAACGTGATTTTTTACAGGCATATAGGACTTTACGAGTTCTACACATTAAACAGTTTGGATTATCAAAACAACACCTATGGTGGGCCCCCACGAGCCCAACAGAACCCTCCAGTCCGATCACAGACTAAAGGGAAGCCAATTCCTTTCAATTAAATTGGTGAGATAATTATTTATTTTTTTTTTCATATTTGAAATTCTAATCCCCAAGTTTGCCAATTTCGTCGAATTGAATGTCTATTATATATGCAATCCAGTTAATGAAATTTACAATCAAACATAGAATTGTGTATCCATGAACCAATAATTATAATCCTATACTATAATTATACTGATCAAACACATGGACTCAAGGTCTTGGGCTAATTAAAGACATTGATATTGGCTTGGATTGGATCTTATGGAAATTAATTGTCAACCAAGACAAGATTTTCAAACATTTATGAAATTATTTGTTCATATCTTAAGGTGAAAGGTAAGATTAAAATAAAATATAATATTATGGAAAATAAAACATTTTAGGAACACTTACTGTTAATTTTTTCTTAAAAGAAACGATAATATTATACAAACTAACAAAATTTACAATTCTTTTAACATAAATTTTTTTCTAAAATTTTCTTTCTAAAAAAAAAAAAAATTGTCTAGAAGAAAAGAGGGAGGATGTGCATTAAACCCAAACTGTTCTACAACTGTACCCATTTAATCATGATATCCACCTCACAAGCTGGGTTCAAATTCTAGAAGCTCCTTCTCAGCAAAACCATCAAAAACAACAAATAAGAAACTCATACCCAAGCAAGTCCATATACACTTTACATAAAGACCTAAGCATCAAAGATTTAAGCATTAAGAAGTTTGAGATAATCCAATGCCTTATAACCCACTCTCATGTGAGAGATTGTCAAATCCCCCAATCCCACTGTATTTGACAATACTTTTTGGGGGGTGCATGTTTTCGCTGCAAATATTTTGCAACTTCATTTCTGTTTTTGACGGTAAAAATGCCAAAGATAAAGGCACATATCAGAATCCTCATCATCACCCATCAAACAATGAGAAGACAAAAATAACTAGGTCATCCGAGAATAAAGATCACTCACTCTCCAATCCAACATACCCCACAACAATGCAAAATAACTCTGTCACTCGACAGTCACAAAATTATAGTAGGTCAAAAACATACTCAATAGTTCTTTCATAACGCTCATCCCAAAATAGCTCTGGTGAGTGTGCTAAAATAAGCCCAGCATCTGCAAGTATGTTGGAGGCAGAATTTTCAGAGCTTGAGATTTGGAATGCTGTAAAGGAGTGTGCAGGGAATAAGGCTCCTAGGCCTGATGGATTCAATTTAGCCTTTTACCAAAGGTGCTAAAATGTTATGAAACATGAGTTTGTGCAAATGATGTAGGAATTTTATTTAAATGGGAAGCTGGCTTCAGGTGTTAATAGTTCTTTCATAACACTTATCCCAAAGAAGGAGTGTCCCATTAGGTTGTCTGACTATAGGCCAATTAGTTTGGTAAGTTCAGTGTATAAGATTCTAGCAAAAGTTCTGTCTCGAAGACTAAGGCAAGTTCTTCCTATGATTATTAGTGAAGTTCAATCAGGTTTTTGAGTGGTCGATGCATACACTACAACAAAAAACACTTTCGGCGACCAAAAATTCGTTTTTCGTCGCTAAAAGTAGGGGAATTGGCGACTAAATTGGATTTGGTCGCCAAAATTGAGAACTTTCGCCGACTAAACTCCTTTAGTCGCCAAATATAATGCTTTTAGCGACTAAAAGGCAATTTAGTCGCCACATGTAGGACTTTTAGCGACTAATAGTTGTTTAGTAGCCAAAAGTCACGGTTTTTGCCGACTAAAATGATTTAGTAGCCAAAAGTCACGGTTTTGGCGACTAAACTTCAGTTTCGTCGCCGATGATAGGTGTTTTGGCGACTAAAATCTGTTTTGTCGCTGAAAGTGGACCTTTTTGGCTACCAAAAACAAATTAGTAGCTGAAAGCAGAGTTTTGGCGACAAAACTTCAGTTTAGTCGCCAAAAGAGGGTCCGTTTAGGCCTAAGTCACGGTTTTAGCGACGAAATAAGAATTAGTAGCCGAAACTTATAGCATTGGCGACTAAAAATTATTTTTAGTCGCCAAAAGTGGGCCAAATTTTTTTTAATAAATCATTTATTTTTATGTAAATTATATTTAATAAAAATAATTTTATTTATAAATATTATTTTGTATTAATACCGGACAAAATACTATATAAATAATATATATTTCATATATATTCACGTGGATGTGTAGTGGCATAGTGGAGGGAGTATGTGGCTAAAGGTGTGGAATGTTGGAGGCGGCAGTTCGAAACTTAGAACCAGCAAAAAAAAGTGGGATTTTTATTTTTTTTACGAAACACCTTTGGCGACTAAAAGTTTAGTCGCCAAAAGCTCTGATTTTGGCGACTAAAGGCTTTAGTCGGCGTTTGGTTCAGTATTCGCGACAAAACTATTAGTCGGTAAATGTGTGATTTTGAAAATTCTAAAACACTATTGGCGACTAATATATTGGTCGCCGAAGACGTCATTTTTGGCGACTAAAACAGGTTTAGTCGCCAAAACCTCCCGCGACCATGTTTTGGTGACAAAAGCAGCGACTAAAATTTTTTGTCGGGGAAACCAAAATCTCGACTTTTAGCGACTAAAAGTGGACCTTTGGCGACTAAAAATTTAGTCGCCAAATGTGGTTTTTCTTGTAGTGATATTTGATGGGATTCTAATTGCTAATAAAGTGGTGGACTGGTAGAAGAAGACAAAGAGAAAAGGGGTTATTCTTAAATTGGATTTCGAAAAGGCTTATGACTCAGTAAATTGGGGTTTCTTGTTTTCAATGTTGTACAATTTCGGGTTTGGTGACAAGTGGGTGGGTTGGATAAAGACATGTATATCCACAGCTAGAATTTCCGTGTTAGTTAATGGGTCTCCCACTTTAGAGTTTTCTTCTCATAAAGGGCTAAGGCAGGGTGATCCTATGTCACCTCTCCTCTTTAACTTGGTGGCAGAGGGGCTAAATATTCTAATGGAAAGAGCAAAAGGTTTGGAGCTAATCAAAGGAGTTGTGGTGGGTCAGAGAGAACTCAAGTTGTCTCATCTTCAGTTTGCTGATGATACGATTATTTTTTGTGAGGCTAATTGGGAGGAAATCATTGCAATAAAGAGAGTTTTGAGATGTTTTGAAATAATGTGTCACGACCCCATTCCGCCCCTAGTAGAATGGTGCCGTGATGGCTAGTAATCCGAGTTTACCAAAGGCCAACTTACAAATATTCACACAATTAGAGTATGCGTATGGGGCTTACATGTGCGGAAGCAATAAATTTAAATCTAATTAGTCCATAAGAGTTGTGCATAGATTAAATGAAATGACATACATTTTAACATGGTTTACAACTTGGATACAAATAAAACAAAGTACATATTACATCTTGATCAAAAGGCTTCTCAAGCCGACATATACAAAGAAATGAATTACAAACTAAGAAGCATAATCTTCAAGATGCTAGCAAAACATGAATCCGAAAACAACTTGCAAATAACATCTTAGGCGTCGCCGCCTTCTTGCTCGTCACCTACATATATATAAAGGGAAGGTGAGCTTGGATACTCAGTGAATGATATAAATAATAAAGGTTTGAATGAATGATATTCGAGATCTTTATCAAAACAATACATATCATAACTTGTAACAAAACAAGGGATGAACCAAGTCCATCAATCAAATCCTTCAAACTTTCTTGGGATGTTTAATAACATCTACATAATACAAGGGATGACATTCTTGACAAAATAAGGGAATAATCGACCCGGACTCGATTAGACAAACCCACCCGTACAAGACCGTCGGTGGCAAGGGAGATATCTCAAAGAAGAGTACTAGTTGCATTATAGTCCCCTAGCACTAAGAACTTTCCAAGAATGTCATCAAAACAAAGACAATACTTGATACAAAAGCTATTGGATATTCATTCATACTTGATCAAATACTTTTCCAAAACAAAACAAAGCAAAGCTTTTATCAAAACATTATAACATAGCTTTATTAGAAATACCACTCACTATAGCTCTTCGGATGTAGGGCTTAAGGCAAGAATCCAATACCTACAAATACATGGCAAAGTCCACTGAATGCATTTCAAGAAGACAAGAAAGAATGCTCAAAGATGGTTGTGCAATGCATTCTCAAAACAAGCTTTACATGAATGAAAATGATCCCGGCATTTCTTTTCAAAACCAAGTCAAGACAAAGCAAAACATGTGCTGGGAGTCAAAACACTGTTTTTCTTCTAGGGAAAACATGATGGGTACCAACCAGGTCTCGGAATGGATGCACAGAGATAATCTAGGCTAAAATGGCCTAGTTGGGTAAACTCAGGAAGTTTTGGCCGAGGTCCCACACCTCTTGGCCGAGGTGTGGTCTCCTAGGCCTAGGTGTGCGGCTGCTTGCCGAGATGTTACAAGGTGCCGGCAAGGGTGTACCATGGTCAGCCTAGGTGTGCATGCAAGATAGGCTAAGGTGCAAGTGATCATGCAAGATAGGCCAATGTGAGATACGATGCTTGGCCTAGGTGTGAGGTCTAGGAAAGAGTGGGTCTCAGTGACCACACTTAGGCAAATGAAGTCTGAAAATCTAGGTTTCCCCCTTGAAGAACATGAAGAACTTGAATGCTAAAATCATAACTTGTTATTACAAAATCTGAGATTTCATGGCATGAGTTCAAAAATATGGACCTAGGTACCCATACTTGAAGTTTTCATGAAAACAAACACAAAAACATGAGACTTGTTATAAACTTTCGAATCAAAACTTGGTTTTTCTTCAAGAACACATGAACATCACTTTCTCTTTCTAAAACAAACTTTAAATCAATGCATGGCCCATGAATCATGCTAGATCATGCAATGTGATCAGATCAATATAAAGAACAACAAGAGTAGATCAAGATTCTAACCTCAAAACATGAATCTAATGGTATCCAGTTCTCACTCTAAGAACTCATTCTTCCTCTTTCCTAGAGCTTCTCTCTCTTCTAGGGCAAAGATATAGCAAATGATATGTTTTCTCTACTGCCAGCTGACTTAACCTTCTGCTGGGACATGTGGCAACGTCTAGTTGGATCTCCTCAAAAAGGTGTCAGAGTGACAAGACAAGAGTATGGCAAAGTGTGTATAACAAGTAAGGTGGCATGGGCACTCTGACAAGGCAATGATCTCGGATTAGGACATAGGCTTCGGCAAGTAAGGTCTCACTGATCTCGGCCAGGAAGGATAACACTTGGCCTAGCTGTGCCACACCTCAGCCTAGATGTGCCACACCTCGGTCTAGGTCATACCAGTCTGGGAACAAGATCACTAGGTGCAAGGATCAAAGATCTAGGACGCCTAGATGATAACATCTCGGCCTAGATGATACACATCTCAGCCTAGATGATACACATCTCGGCCAATATGCCAAGGTGAAAGTGGAGGTCAACCAAAGTGGTTCCAAGATGGTCCTAGGTGTTGGCGCTCAATGGCCTAGGTGTAAGAAATGATATATGACCTAGGTTTAGCACACCCAGCAAGGAACAAAGCATGCACATAACACTTAGACAAAACATGATGGCATCAAAACAAAATAGGAACCTTTACATAGGCAAAACGAATCAAAGTCTAAAGATACAAGCTTAACATGGCAAAATCATGTAAACGCTCATGAACATGACTAAGACAAGAATGAGGGTTGTTACATAATGTCTGGGTTAAAGATTAATTTTCATAAAAGCAAAGTTTTTGGGATTGGTGTAGAGGATGTTTTGGTTAAAGCGTTTGCTAAAAAACTGAATTGGTTGCCCCAGAATTTGCCATTGAATTATCTGGGTATGCCTTTAGGTTCAAATCCGATGAGGAGGAGGAGAACTTGGTAGCCAATTGTCGATAAGTTCAAAAAGAAATTAGCACTTTGGAAGAGGAAATGTTTATCATTTGCAGGGCGACTAACGCTGATTAAGTCTGTTTTATCAGGACTGCCATTGTTCTTTTTATCATTGTTTAAGATGCCAGTGGGTGTTACTAAGCAGCTAGATAGAATCCAGTCTAATTTTCTTTGGGCCGGTGATGAGGTTAGGAGAAAAGTACATATGGTTAAGTGGTAGGAGGTGTGTCAAAATAAAAGCCAAGGTGGGCTTGGTGTGAGGAAGCTCAATGAGGTCAATAATTTCCTGTTAACCAAATGGTGGTGGAAGTACGGATTGGAAGATAAAGCAATATGGAAACAAGTGGTGTGCAGCAAGTATGGTCAAAGTGGTGGCAGATGGAGTCCATGGACAGTGGAGTCAAGGGTGCTCTCTATCATATGGAAGGATATTATACCCTTAGCTTTAAGTGACCATTCTTTAAGGGAGTTCTTTGTGTCTAATTTCAAGATTGTGATTGGGAATGGTCTTAGAGCAAAATTTTGGCTGGATGTGTGGCTTAATGATCAGAGTTTAGCTCTTGTTTTCCCTAGACTTTTTGCACTATCAGTTGAGAAGGATGGTTCAGTGTTTGATTTTTTTTCAAAGAAAAGATGGGGGTGATGACCGGAATTTTACTTTTCGAAGATTGCTTTTTTCTTGGGAAAATGGGGAGCTTCAGAACTTGATTGGGTATCTCCAGGGGGTGCCTAGCTTAAGAACTCAAGCAGAGGACTCTTGCACATGGTTGGCTCATCCATTCGGAACCTTTTCTGTAGCCTTAGTGTGGGGTTGGATGGAGTCAAATAAAGGGTCTAATCTAAAAATTGCTAAGGCCATTTGGAAGAATATTGCCCCTCCCAAGGTTTAATTTATGACGTGGTTAGCATGGAAAGGTAAGATGAAATCTGCTGTCTTTATGCAAAGGATTGGAGTGTTGAAGTCTAATGCAAACGTTCTTTATGTCTTTTGCAAATTTGAGGTGGAGTCACAGAATCATGTATTATTGCATTGTGGTTGTATCTGGAAAGTGTGGTCAGGGATTGTGGGTTGGTGGGGGTTGTGTTGGGTTATTCTTGGATCTGTGCAATCTTTGCTGAGTTGGTGGGATGGTTTTTAAGTCAAAAAGAATGTGATAGAAATTTGAAAAATTGTTCCTCTAGTTGTGCTATGGTCAATTTGGAAAAGATGTAATGAATGTTTGTTTAGTAATGCTCATCCAAATTTTGTGGAATTAGAAGATATGGTGAAATTCAGAGTGGCTGTCTGGACAAAATCTAAGCAGAAAAATTTTCCCTACTCTGTGTCTGATATTATATCTAATGTATGGCAGATTGGTTATTAAGTGCATTTCGTGGTTCTGTTTTCTGGCTGATTGGATGGAGTTCAGCAGGGTGAAGCTGCAAGTTATGTCTGTTGCTGCTCAGTACAGAAGTGTAGTTGCCCAGCAGAGGCTCCTATGCTATGGTTTGTTGATCTGTTGTGCTTTTAGGCTGCTGTTGGACTGATGTGGGTCTGCTGTTGTGTTGTTTTGTCATAAGGAACTTGTTTTGGTCTGCTATGCTTAGCAGTGGATGCAAGTCCTGGGTGGAAAATTGGCTGCAAGTTTTTTGATGGTGGCTGCAAGTTCTGCGTTTGTTGAACTGATATGCTGGTGCTGGTATTCGGTTGTTGGGCTGGTCTACTGTTGATGGTTCAGTATTGTCTATATGAGTCTCAGTCTTTGCCTCTGTCAATATTGTCTTGTGGCTGCTATTTTTCATTTCTGTTGTGGTCTTATGGTTGTTGCTGAGATCCCATTTGTGTTGTGTTGCTGTGATTGAATATGGGATGCTAATTTGTTCTGTCTTCTTGTTTTGTGTTTTGCCTGGGTTTGGTTCCTCTCCAAACTCCTGGGGTTGAGCTTGCAGATGCATGCTACTCTCCCTCTCCTTTTTTTGATGTAATCTCATCTCTTGTATGGTTTTTTCATCAATAAAGGTTCTTTTTGCTGATCCAAAAAAAAAAAAACATACTCAAAAGAGGGGACAGAAATATAAATTATCCTATTATATCCTAGAATCCTCAACGTGCTAGCTTTCTAACTATTTGAAATAGAACAGAAATAAACTCAACCCGAAACAAAGACAACATGACAACAAACTAAGGTGGTGTAACTGTGAGGGCTTTCTTCATATCTTCACTTGAAGCACTTGGCATCCAAAAGAGCCTCTCCCTCAAAGGGCTCCTGATCTTCTATCATCTGGTTGACCCTCTCTTTCTGGGCTTCATCAGTTAAGTCGACCTTCCTCCAATCATAGAGCTCCATGTCATAGCACTCTTCCATTATAAATTGTGGAATTTCCTGCCCACGGAAAAGCCATAGCCCCTTCACCTTGAATGGGGGCTCACAGCCAATCACCAACATCTTCCCAAAGGCATACTTGCGTGGCAGATCCATCCGTTGAAGAAATCCACCAACCTTGTTCATAGTAACAAATGAGACCATGTTCTCATCATTGTACTTGTAATCACAGAACCAAAGAGAGTATCCCTCAGGATCATACATATCCCAGAAACCTGCAAAGAATATAACTTCATTAGATGTGTGAATATTAAAATATGCGCCTGCCACATTTACAGCAACAAGATTGTCGAACAAAAGAATAAAAACACATGCCTAGCCAACATAATTTCATCTTGATTGTATATTTCAAAATGAGTTTTCGTTACCCTCTACTCTACAAGAAGCCATTTAGAATAGAAACTTTTTTGTCCAAACTTAAAGACGAACAGAAATTAAATGAAAAACAGAAGTTTTTAGAATAGCAGCTTCCTCAGCCTTCAAACAAAATAAATATGGAGTAAAGATAAAATAATTAGAAAAAATTAAAATTAACAAAAAAAAGAAAAATGATTAATAGTAAAAATAAAAATCAAACTTCTAAATAAGACCCAACAAAATTTAAAATGTTATTCTTATTTTTCTGCAAGAGAAAAGCAAAAAACATAAGATATGGAGGACAAGATACTATGGTGCTGTTTGGTAACACTATACATTCTGTCACCAATTTTTTTTCCCAAACAGAATATGCACCAAAACTGTCAGTGCACCCAATCTAAAAGTCCATGTAGGGTTTTAGTTTGGGGGTACTTACCAATTAGTTCTATTCACTAGACTTATTTACCTACAGGTCTTAACTAATAAATTTAACACTATAAAAATAAGAGAGTGATAAATTTATCACTAAAAAATTATTCATAAAAAAAGAGACTGATAAATTTATCACTATAAAATTATTCATAAAAAAAAAAGACTGATAAAATTTGTCTTTATCACTTAATAAATTATATCAAATAGGACTTAATGGATAATAAGTCTCAAAGTAGGACCTATTGAGTAATAAGTCTCCCAAGTAGGACCTATTGGTAGTTTACCCTTTAGTTTGCTCCATCGGTAAAGAGATTCTAATGAGCATAATAATTTTTTTTATTTAATGGGCAATAAAAAAAAACAATATTATTCAGAAAGAAGAAAATATTAAAGACAACAAGTACCCCAAATAGGCAAATGCAAAAGTAACAAACCTTCTACATATCACAACATCACACGCTTTCCGTCAATCTCTAAAAATTAAAAATAGTGGAATCCTATCAAAGATCTTATCAAAGACGACCTATGGTGCACAAATTCTTCAAAATAAATCAAATGTCGTACCGTGTTGGACACCCAACACTCGGATAGGGGTATGGGATATATGTCGGCTACTTTTCAATGGACACTTCTTATATAATTGTATATAACACTATTATTATATATATATATATTGTTGTATAATTACTATAAATATTTTTTTGACATTGTAAGTTACACATAATATCATTTTATCTCTCATACTTGATTAAAAATATTAAAATATGACATTTTTTTGCCGAGTCCATGTACCCTTAAAATTTAGGAGTACTTACGTGTAGGTCCTAATAAGTGGACTTATTGTCTACTAGGTCCTATGGGAAAAAGTCACTAATTGTAAGTTTTAACGACAATTTATAAAAATCATGATAAAAAAAATCACTAATTGTCAATTTTTAGCTACATATATAAAAAATTGTCACAAAAAAATTATTTTTAGCGACAATTTTACCAAGACTTATTTTCAATAGGACTTGATGGAAATTAAGTCCAACTATTAAAACCTATTGGTAGTTTACCCTAAAATTTATGATTTGATGAGTCTGACCTCTAGATACATACTCACACCTGACACTCATACCCAAGTCTATATAACATAGAAGATGACAAGTAACAAACTCTATCCCATAAAGAGTCAACATGCTCTAGCTTATCCTAAAAATATAAATCCATTACGCTACAACCACATAACCCAAAAAATATTGAATAAAAAACATAATCCCAAAACATTTTTCACTTTCTTGTTGCAACCAGAACCTCAAAATTAGGTACCGTTTAATAGAATTTTCTAAATATGATTTGATAATAAAGTTGTATTTTGAGTTTGTGAGTTTTCGAATTAAGATTTGAGTGTGAAAAATTTGTTTAGTTATGAGTTTTGAATTGAGTTTTAAGTTTTTGAAATTAGAAAAGTTATTTGATTAAAAAATTTACAACTCATAACCAAACACACAACTCAAAATTCTATTCAATACTCATATAAAAATTAAAAAAATTCCAAAAATATTTTTTATTCACAATATAGAAATAACATGTGCCAAAAAAAAAAAACCGAACACTGTTCTGGTCAACCGATCGGACGTCTGAGGGGACGTCTGGGTTAGCCAAATTTTCCTGCCCAAAAAGGAGTTTCAAAAGGAATTTTCAAAAATAGGCGTGAAATTATAATTTGAAAGTTCAAAACAAACACTACACTCAAATGAGTGGGTGGAAATGTGTTTGGGAACACATAACGAAACACAGCCTTACTTTCTATCAAAATTTTTACAAAACAAAGTGCACAACAAAAAAGTTAGTACACTTTAACAGGAGACAACAAGGAGAATGGAATGAAATTGATAGTAGCAACTCAAGCCAAAAAGAATGGAATGAAACTGATAGCAGCAATTAAGGAAAAAAGATGCCAAGGAGGGATAACTTTAATAGGAGGACTGAAGGAAACAGAACAAAAATTGATAAGTAAAGAATTCGGTCAGCACCATCAAGTACAATGGTAGAGATCAAGGTGCAAAAGTGGGAATCCGGATCCTCCGTCGCACTATCCTGTAACCCTTCCCTGTCACCCTCCAAAACGATGTCGTTTTGGAGGGTTTTTTTTTTTTTTCTTTTCTTTTCTTTTCTTCTTCTTCTTTCTTTGTTTCTTTCTCTCTCTCTCTCTTTCTGCTGATGGGTTTCTTCTTCTTTCAACAGACAGACGCGAGACAAAGGGAGAGGCACTAACACATCACATGCCCAACAACACCACAACTCACCATTCTCTCTCTCTCTCTCTCTCTCTCTCTCTCTTCACAAAACCCATTTTCTGGGTCTCTTTTCTTTCATTTCTTGATTATTTTTATTTTTTGGGAATTTTTGCCATCTCTGTTTTTGAAGTTTATTGTGAAGTTTGTGATTAAATTGATATTTTCAATACAGATCTGTGAGTAAATCTGTAAAAAAAAATCAGATTTCAAATCTGAACCAAAAAAACAAAAAACACAGCATCAGAAATTGAAGAGAAAGGGGAGAAGAAGAGCCATGGAAGCTGAAGAAGTGTTCTTCTTCTTGAAGCCCAAAACATGATGAAGCCGAACTGAACCAAAGCTTTTGGAGCTTCCTATTTTTCTTTTTCTTCTTCTTCTCACTGTGATGAAGCCGAAAGCATTTCATCTGAACCAAAAACTTCTTCTTCTTCTCACTGATAACTCTCTTTCTCTCTCCCTCAAAACACTTCATTCAAGCGGTGGACGATCTTCTCATTTTTTTTTTTTTTTTGCATAGCTTGGAGAACTTTCAAAAGGTGAAAAATCTATAGAGTTGGCTCACAAAATTTTTGGAGTTTCAGACATGAGCTTAATGGATGACTTTGTTGAGATGGAGAAATTAGCGATAGTTACTGTTGATACGCCCATGGGAAATTCTTACACTTCTTTAGATGCAAGTAATGTGTTAGCAATTTCCTCAGACGAGTCTGGTGGATATCATTTAGATCCAAGAGGTAAGGAACTTGTTCCAGTGGTACAAAGTCAGTCCAGTGACATCAAACAGGAAATCCAAACAAAAGACGAATCAACTCGAAAAGGGTATGATTGATGAAATTTTATATTAGTTCTTGGGTTTGTGGGTAAAAAAAAGATGAAGCAGAGAGGCAGATCTGGAGACCCAGAAACCAGAGGAGAAAATCAAAATAAGAAAGAAGAAGAAGAAGAGGGGTGGAGTCAGAAACAATTAATAATAGTAATATAATTAATAATAGTAAATCAAAATAAGAAGAAGAAGAAGAAAGAGGGGTGGAGTCAGAAACAATTAATAATAGTAAATCAAAATAAGAAAGAAGAAGAAGAAGAGGGGTGGAGTCAGAGACAATGGGTGTGTTGTGGAGTCAGAAACAAAGAAAGAAGAAGAAGAAGAAGAAGAAAAGAAAACCTTCAAAACGACGTCGTTTTGGAGGGCGACAGGGAAGGGCTACAGGGAAGTGCGACGGAGGATCCGGATTCGCAGAAGTGGAGAGTGATAAAGGATGGGTATGATGACATCATAACAGATGCCTATAGCACTTAGTTTAGAGTCTTGAGTGGGCCTTCCAGCTTGCAACGCAGATTTTGATGATGCAGACGTTTTTCATTTGTCATGTTTATGGACTATTTTGGAAAGATGGTTATAGTCAATTTTTTTGTGAAAAGCTACTTATAAGCAGCTTATAAGTAACTTTTTTGTGAGAGAGGAAGTGGGTTATAATCTGGGAAGTGGATTATAACCTACTTCCCAAAATAGGCCTATGTTCATGGGTACCTCTAATCTTATTTAGTTATCACAATAAGTTTTAATTTGCTGCAAAAGTAAAGAGAATTTAGTGAAAATGAGAATCCTAAAAGTGGAACAGGATTTCATCTATGAAGCACAGGTATAGATATAAGTATTGATACTAGTATGATATAGGTACGTCAAATAGTAAAATCTAAAAAAAAGTAGGAAATGGATGCAGGTATGATTGTGTGCATTCATAAAAAAATATTTATTTTTAATTTGGAGTAATGCAAAAATTATTTAAATGATTTAGTTGGTTAAGGCCTCGTTTAGCAAACGCTTATTTTAGTCTAAAAGTCAAAAAATTACTAAAAAATGCCAAAAAGTCTATAATTTTATCCTACACACCTACCCTATGTTGCAATCATGTGATTTGTGGCCAAAGTAGAGGTCAAATGACATTTTTATCCCTCCTTTTTGTTTTTATTTTTAATTTTTGTCCAAACCTAGCCTTTATGTCAAAACCTATGTCCAAGTACAAAATTAGTCACTGTGTTCAAGTACAAAAAGCCTACAATTGTATTGTTTGTTTTTCGTTTCCGTGTTTTTTTTTTTTGGGGGGGGGGAGAGGGGTTGGGTTTTTTTGGAAAGACCTGTTTTTGTACATGTTTTTACAAAATTTGTAACAAAATATATTATACAATAATTACACAACAACACAGAAAATGTATTGTATTGATTAACATTTTTTTTATTGCTTCCATTTTATTTTCTCACAATTCTTTTCACACATGTTCTTTTTTTTTTTTTTTTCCAATGTTTTTATGTTAGGTGTATATAATACTTAAATAAATTGCTTATAATATTAAAATAATGCAGTGGAAAACAAAAGTACGAAATACTTTTAATTCTAATTTTCTAATAAGTGAATCCTAAAAAACCAAACCAAACAAACTGATTACATTTCACAAATTACATGATATCATTTTCATAAATTATTTGTTTTTTTTTTTTTATTTTTTTATGGGAACTTTTGTTGAAATACCAAGTTGGTAAAGTCCAATATTTGATTTCTTTTTATATATTTTTTGAGAAAAATAGTGTTTTGCATTTGTTTTGGTATTGATGTGTTCATGAGTTTTTAATAAATATTTGAAAACAGTTTAGACAGATGTACAATTATCAGCGGAGTTGTGAAAATTGTTTTGTAATGAGTTTTGAAAAGACTTTTTGAAAAAAAAAAATTAATACAATTATTACATCCCACAATTTATAACAAAACATTTTCTTCAATCAAATTGCAATAATTTTTTTTTTTTTTTGTATGACTTTTTTTTCCAAATCACAAAATTGGTGAAGTCCAATTTGTAGATTATTATTTTATTTTTTTTTACATAAAAAAATGGGTCAAGGTAGCAATGTGTGTTTATTTCCCCATATCACCTAAGCTTGACATGCTGCAATAATTTCTGGTGCATCACTTCTATCAGGTGAAGTCACAACGACGGATGGAACAACAATATTGAAGGGCAAAAATGTCAATTTACTCTTTTTTACTTTATTTATATTATTTTATTACACATCTTTTCGTAAAAAGTCAAAAAGTTCTTCCCAAACATAAGTTTTTTTACATTATATTTTAGCTAAAAAAACAAAAAGTTACTAAAAAAAGCAGTTCCCAAACGAGGCCTAAGATCCAATTTACAATTCACATTAATGCCCAAAGTATAAACCAAAATTAAATGTCATCGTATTAAATACTTACAAATCAAAACTTAATTTTAAAGCCAAGCTAAGCTAAACATTAAAAAAAAAAAAAAAAAAAAAAAAAGTCCAATAAAACTAACTTCACCCTATATAGAAGAAAATATTATCTTGGTTAAGGTACGGTTTGGATATTTACTAGATACGTCTAGGGCATTGCAAAAATTAAGAAGAAAAAAATTAAGTATGTGTTTTGTTTACCCAATACACATGCAAAAATACCATACAAAGTATCAATAATACCCGGTACATGTTTCTTGAAGTAACGATGCTTCATAGAATTTTTTTTTTTTGGTAAATATAAGGTTGTTATAAAATAATAACTGAGTTAGTACAAGATAGTTCTGGGATATAGAATTCCCATAGCATCATACATAACCATCTGAGAAATAAAGGGAGATGGAGGGTAAGAGAAAACATGAAAATTCTCATCCATTATAAGCAGCCCATAATTTGCTAGCGCATCCGCACTTCGATTTGCTTCCCTGAAAATGTGTTTAACAGTTGGCGATCCGAGACTGTCCAGGAGGAACCTGCAGTCATGAACAACATTGCTAAGGTGGTGTTGGTCATTGCAATTTTTTAATATCATGTGCACAAGAGTGAGAGCATCAAATTCAACTTCAATTGGTGTGAGACCCATGTCAAGAGCCAATTTGAGACCATCTCTAAAGGCCCATAATTTAGCAGTTAGACTGTTGGTTTTGCCCAGAAATCTGCAGAAGCCCGAAACCCAATTGCCATGATTGTCACGAATGATACCGCCCGCGACTGCATGAATTTCATTTGTCGCGCCATCGGTGTTAAGTTTGAAGCAATGGATGGGAGGTGGTTTCCAACTACAAGCAATGGTTTTAGTGGCACAGGGTTTACTGGTGTAATAACCCCGACCCTGATTAACGCTAATTAGAACTTAATTATGCCTAATAATAATTAAGAGGAAATCTGGAATTAATTTGCGTGTGCATTGCTTGAATTATGTGTTCTTATCTGTTCGGTGTCGGAATATCTGTTCGTATTTTAAACTTTAAACTGCAATTGGAAGCCTTATCGGCGCCCGATTCCAAAATTGATTAGTGTTTTGGACTAGTTAGATTTTATGTGATTTTATGGTAGGTTCAATTAAAATTCGATTTGGAATGTTTAAATCTGATTAAATAACATTTTAATAATAAACCTAGGTATTTACCCTTTTGCCATTGTGAGTGGGCTCCCTTGTTTCATCTTTTGAGAGGTGTCATTACACCATTTCATCATTTTTGGCTGAGGAAAAAACGTAGGCAAGGGAGAGATAGGAGAAAACTTGGTTTCATCAAGGAATTGCTTGGAAATTAGGAAGATTGAAGGAGCCTTGCATATTCAACCGCATACATCTTGCATTCAAGGTCTAAGGTAGTGAATTCCTCTCCTTAATGTTGATCTTGAGTTGTGTCTTGCATAATCTATGTTCATTTTGAAGCTTTGAACCAAGTTATGGATTAATAGGTTGAGTTAGAACTTAGTTCATACATGCATGCACTTGTTCTTAGATGTTGAAGTTGTTTTCCATGAAAACTTACATGCATGTCCATTTCCTAAGTATCATCCATGTATTCATCATGTTTTTCCACCAAATTGACCATTTGATCATGGTTTGGAGCTTTGAAATTCATTTGAGTTCATGCATGTTTGATTAACCCATGTTCTTGAAGATTTTTGGAAATGGTGCTCAAATTGACTCACTCTTGGCCCTTGATTTTCCAAATTGGCTTTTGAAACTTCAAATACTTTGAGTTTAAAGTGTTTTTCCAGAATTTGGGCCCAAGAGGTTGAGTTTTGGGTTGGAGAATGCTTGGTTCGAACTTGGGAGGCAAATCTGGAAATTCCAGAATTTGGCTTCCTCGCTCGAGCGAAGGATTCCTCGCTCGAGCGACCATCGTTTGTTTAAGAGCTCCGCTCGAGCGAAGAAATGGTGGCTCGAGCGTAAATTTCAAGCTCTCATAATCTTGGTGCGCGCAGGCGTACGCTCGAGCGAAGAGACCTACGCTCGAGCGAAGAGCTGTGTCTCACGCTCGAGCGAGCATCGAGCAAGCATCGAGCGGAAAAAATCAACAACCAGTACTTTTTCATCTTTGCAGATCGCTCAAGCGAAGGAGCTCTCGCTCGAGCGAGACCCCTGTTTTCAGCAACTCTTGAAAAATGTTTTCTAAGGCATTTAGGCATCCACATTCCATCCTAGGCATCCCTAGGTCATATTTAAGGCTCCCCAATAAGGATAAGGGGTTAGGTACACACTTAGAATCATTGGTGTGAGTTTTGGTCATTTAGAAATGCGTATTTCAAGGGTGTATCCGTTATGTGTTATGTAGGTCGTGTGCCGCATTCTGTTTGACCTTTTGGCTCCACCTATCGGTTTTAACGCCCACTGTGAGTAATAACATTGTAAAGATATGTTCAACTGTACTTATTTTCTGTGTGATGAAAATCAGATCTGTTTTCTGAAATGATATGTTATGTACAATGAATGATTGTCCAATTTTTGACATGTATCCGTGACATCCTTAGTGCCATGTGAGATTTACAGCCTTGACCCGGTATCGGAGGTTCCTTATGGAACTTTACGCTTTATGCGTCCTGTGATGTTACGCTTTATGCGTCTTGTTATGTGAATTTGTGCACTGATGCCCGTACCGGAGGCCCGCCATGGGGGCTTAGCTGTTTTGTTACTCGGATCCGGAGGCTCCTTCACCGGAGCTAAGGAGGTTATTCATAACCTTACGCATTGCGCGTTTAGTTAAGCTAATGGATGTATCACGTAAATGAAACTATGACTTATGATTTCTGTCTATCTATGATCCAATCAAGTATAAAATTGAAAAGCTGAATTATGATTTCGATCTAATCAAGTATGATTTTGATACAATGTGAATTAACTTCTGAAATCTATGTGGACTCATTCATTGAAACCCCTTTACTCTGTTTATTATTCACTGGGCTTTCGCTCACAGTTTACTATATATATATGTAGGTGAGCCGGCACATGACCAGGGCCAGAGTTGAGGGCCTCCTGTTCCCTTTTTGTCAGCCAGCTATTGTGCCTCCCGAGGAGGTTCCAGTCAAAGTCTAGCGCTGTGGCTGTTTTGTTTCATGCTAGTCAATGTTTATGTTTGTGTCTTGTAATGTTGGATCTTGGGTTACACTTTATGTAAATACTTTGTACATATTTAACGTATCTGACTAGCATGTTTATGTATATAAATAAGTTTTGAAATTTTCTGTCCCATGTACGTCATCACAGCTCATTGGACCTTGTTTACTTTATATATTTGCTTCCGCTAGCCCCTTATATTTTGTTAATCCGTTCAGAGGCCGTAGGTAATCCCCGGATTACTGGCCGGTTACGGTGCCAAACCTATAGGGGCGGGTTTGGGTCGTGACAACTGGTGTATGAAAGGTGATACCATTCGGTGGCCAAAGTAGTGGTCCAAGTAGGTTTGAGTGGGTTTGGGAGAGTGGGCTCGAAGCAGATAGAGTTTCGATTTTTCCAAATGGTCCAACAAGCAAGGGGAAAGACAATGGCCCAAGGAATGGATGATGAGTGAGGCTCAGTGGAGAGGTAGTTGATTTTGAGCCATTTCGTTGAGCTAAGGTTGAAAGAATGTAATAACTTAGAGGGAATAATGATAGAGTCCCAAAATCTTTTCGCAGATATGTAGTCCCTCAATGCATGAAGGTTTGTTTCGGGAGATGACCCGCAGAGTTGGCAAGAAGTATCCGAGGTGATGTTTCTGAAATGTAAGAGGTCTTTGGTGTGAAGACATTGTTGGAGTGCTAGCCAAATGAAATGGATCACTCTCGGTCTGGTAGGGAGTTTCCAAACCCAATCCCAACTGGGTAAGGGAGGGGTGGTAGAGAAGTTCTTGGAAAACAAGTACGCAGACTTGGTGGTGAAAAGGCCATCGGAGGAGTGATTCCAAGAAGTTGTATCAGGTGCAAGTCCAAACCAACACGGGGTGATTGTTTGAATTTGGCAAAGGATGTTTGATGGAATCGGTATGGACAGTTTATTGAAGTTCCAATGATTGGAATTCCAATAATAGCGAACTGTAAGGTGAGTTTCCTCGCGGGTAAGGGGGCCTTCCACTAGGTGACGCAAAGGGCCAAGGCTGGTCCAATTATCGAACCAGAAGCTTGTATTCGCACCATTTCTAATGAGGATTTTGGTTCCTTTGTCAAAAAGGTCTTTACCTTTAAGGATACTTCTCCAAATGGGTGAGGTGCACCTCCTAGGATTGGGATTATTTGGGTACTTGGCTTTGAGAACTCTAGTCCACAGTGACTGATTATCATTTGCTAGACGCCAATTCAAATTGGCCATGCACACTTGATTGATCAGGAGGGTTTTTCTGATTCCTAGACCACCAAGAGTTTTGGGTTTGGACACATTCTCCCAATTCACAGCGTGGAGTTTCCTTTTTTCCAGCGTCGATCCCCAGAGGAAGTCCCTATTAAGCTTGTCGATGGTTTGGATGGTTTTCTTCAGGAAGAAGTTGGTTTGCATAATATAGGAGGGAATGGCAGCATTGACAGATTTTATTAGGGTAGTTCTGCCTGCTGGAGAAAGGAGTTTGGCTCTCCAACCAGTGAGTTTGTTCTGGATCTTCTCAATGAGGAAATTAAAGGAGTTGGCATTTAGTCTGTCATGATGGATGGGGCATCCGAGGTACTTGCCAAGGTGCAAGGTAGGGAGGATTTGGAGTTGGTTGTCAAGCATAGAGCGAGTTTGGTCATCCACATTGTTTGAGAAAAAGACTTTGGATTTGATGGAGTTAATTTGGAGTCCTGACACCTCACAGAAATTTTTTAAGGTTTTGGCTATGGTTTGACAAGTTGAAACGTTTGCGACGCCAAAGCGGATAAGGTCATCTACGAAGAAAATGTGTGATAGGGATAGGCCACCTCTGGACAGTTGTATGGGTTTTCAAGTGTTGAGGTTGCAAGCGTGGGTGATAGAGAAGGAAAGGTATTCCAAGCAGAGGATAAAAATGTAGGGTGAAAGAGGGTCACCTTGGCGAATACCTCGGGAGGGTTGAAAGGTTTCAGTTGTGCCACCATTAAACAGGATTGCAAATGAAGAGGATGAAGTGCAAGAAAGGATGAGATCAATCCAGAGTTTGGGGAAATTGAAGAAGTGGAGGACTTGTCTGATGAAGTCCTATTCAAGCCTGTCGTAAGCTTTTTCAAGATCAATTTTAACAAGCATGTGGCCAACTTTACCTTTTTTTGATTTGAAACTGTGAACGACCTCTTGGACTATGATGACATTATCACTGCCCTTTCTGCCAGGGATGAAGCTAGATTGGGAAGGGCTGATTAGATCATTTAGAAAAGGTCTGATGCGAGCCACTAAAATCTTGGTTATGAGCTTGAAAATGGTGTTGCAAAGGCTGATGGGACGGAACTGTGAGACTGATTCAGGGTCGTTTGTTTTGGGACTAAGGCAAAGGAAGGTGTGATTAAGGGTAGGGTGGATATGGGCTGTGGAGAAAGCTTCAACAACCAAGGAAGAGACAGAGTCGCCTATAATGTCCTAGCATTTGTGGAAAAAAATGGGATATAGTCCATCCGGGCCTGGGGCTTTCCATGGGCCAAAGGACCATAACACCTTTTTGATTTCTTCAGCTGAAGGGATGGCAGTGAGAGAGGGATGTGATGACGAGTCTAGAGTGGGGAAAGCAAACATAGAGTTAGACAAAGGAAGAGTGGTGAATAGACGGGAGGTAGTGAAAAGGTTAGAGAAATATTGGACTAGGATATTTTAAATCTCAGGAACCTCATACGTCCAAGTGCCAGATGCATCCTTTAGAGCTGAAATGGAGTTTTTTCGACGATGATTAATGGTGGTGAGGTGAAAAAATTTAGAGTTTCTATCACCTTCAAGGACTCTGGATTTAAGAGCCCAAAATTCTTCCTCAAGCTTGAGGGTAAGGTTCAGATCACTGGTGAGGGCTTTCTCAAGCTCGAGAAGGAAGGAGTAGGACTGATTATCGAGAGCTTTCTGGACTCCGAGTAGGCGTCTTTCCAATCTTCTTTTTTTGTGGAAGATATTATCGAAACTTGTTTTATTCCAGATGGAGACTTTAGAGGTGAAAGTGGCCACGCTTCGGAGGAAAGATGTGGGGTGTTGGTCCAAACTCTCATGAACGATTGAAAAAATAGAAGGGTCCCAGAACCAAATGGTTTCAAAACGGAAGGGACGGTTGACATTGTTTCTAGATAGAGGGTGGGTGTTAAGGAGGATAGGGCAGTGGTCAGAGTGAGTGCGGGGCAAGTGGAGGATTTTGGTTTTGGGATAGAGAAGTTGCCATTCATGGTAACTCTAAGCTCTGTCCAGTCTTTCACGAATCATGGCTCCAGTGTTTCTTGGGTTTGTCCGAGTGAACTTTGGGCCAGAGAAGCCCAGGTCTAACAAAGGCTACCAAATCCCATAAAAGTACATGGTTACATTTCTAACTCCATATAAAACACACAATCATGCTGAGACATTTTGTTTTCATGCAATGTCAAAATAACACTCCAGCAAATGAAGAAAATGCTATCAACGAGAAAAGAAGACAAAATTAACTCACCAGAGGAAGGTGAACAAAAAATCCCATTCTTGGATACAACCATTTTGAAATATTTGCATCAATCTCCATCGATGCAAAGTCATTCCACTGCTCAATAAGGGCCTAGAATAGAAAGGACAAACTAATTACAATCTTAAGTTCTAAGAACATGGTAAATTTTATCTTTCATGCAGATGCGGGGTGAAGTCAAAAAAAAAAAAAAAAAAAAATTAAGACTACTGACATGAGATTAACAAATGAAAATCCTTTGAATAGAAGACATGAAAAATTATGAAACCAAGGCAAGCAACATAACCTACATATTCTATTAATGAAGATCCATAAAAAGGATTGTCAGACTTCAAGCGAGTAACTGCAGGAACTAAGACAAAATAGTTAGTCCAACTATAATCACCAGAGGATTTATTTTACATATAAATAAATAAAAACAAGAATGTAGTCTAACCATAACGTGCTGTGGCATTGCTTTCAAAAATTAGAAGATGAGGGGGTCCAAAAAAAAAATATGTTGTCTTTACAGAGCTTATGGATAAAGTTGATGACTCACTGTAATTTACGAATAAAATTGACAAGTAAATTTTTTTTTTTTTTAATAATTTTTTTTTTTTGTAAGTCAAATTTGATTCTTCAATTCTTTCGAACAGCATACATATTCCAAATCTTCTGATTCTTCTAAAACATCTAAAGATCCATTTTCTTATCCTAAGAAAATAAAATAAATAAACAAAGAAATAAAGCACCTACTTTTTTTATAATCTTGGAGAGATAAGGCCACACACTTTTTCCTCCTTTTTTTCTTTTTCTTCTTGTTTAGGAACCCAGCGTACTCATTACATATATATATATATACACACTCAGCTCAGCACATTTGGGGAATATCCACGAAATCACACTTTTTTTGAATTAATAAAAATAAAAGGAAAAAAAAATGTAAAGTGCTGGGGCCTCTCTATATATATGACATCAAAAAAACTGAGGGATCACAGGCAAACTTTGTCCTTATCTGCTTTATCATTATTTTTTTTCCAAACCCTATTCTCTCAGCCTACTCTCTCTCTCTAGATCGAGAGACCCAGCTTCTTCTTCTTCAAGAAAACTTTGTTTCTACAATACCAAGGCCACTGCCATGCTCTCCTTCTTCAACAAACCAGAGGTTGTTGCCGCTTGCATACTGACCTTCATCGCAGCTCCAGGCCCCGTCACCTCTATCGTCACCGAACCCACACCTCATTGCACATCATCGGCGGCCAAAGCTTCGGCTACCACTAGCGTTGCGACAGCTTCGGCTACTATCTGCTCATGCCGATTCTAGCTCCACCTCACCTTGGTGCTTCACTTCGGCCTAAAGACGCAATGCCTCAGAGATTCGGGCACATCGGATCTCAGTTTCGCTGCCACAGCCACCGAATACCACTACTGCTCGTGTATTGCCCGTTGTCTCAACCCTCTGAGCGCCACCGTTGGCTTCTGCGCAAACCCACTACGGCGCTGCTCTGTGCGTGACCACTTCAACTCACGCGGCTCGTCTGTCTCATGCCCAACCGCAATTGACCAGTGACAACCACACCACCCACTCAACACGGCATCGGTCTGTCGATATACTTTCTCGCCCACTGAAATCCATCACTGTTAGTCGTGACCTGCCAACGCCGACCACATCACCGATTCAACGTGGTGTCGGTCTGCCCAGTTGTTCCACCACCTACATACGCTACTTCTAATCTTCAGTCTCGTCATCGCTTCTGTATGTTGGTGGGTAAGCTCTTTGAATTTTTTTTTAATTTTGGTGGAAGCTCCTGTGTAAACCCACTTTCCTTCTTATTGTTTTGATGGACTTTTGTGCTCAAAATAAATAAATAAATCCATGCACTGATACATTTTTGAATTTGTGAATTTTGGTGATAATTTTGATTTCAATCTTGAACTAGTGCTCTGCGCCAAATCTGGTCTTATGCCTATCTGACTGATTTTGTGGATATGTATATTGAAACCCTTACTTGAGACTTGTGCTTCTCGGAGTTTTTTGATAGTGCTTAAGATTTGTGCCTCTCAGAATTTTCTGATAGTGCTCGAGTTTTGTGCCCCTCGGAATTTTCTAATAGTGCTTGAGATTTGTACTTCTCGGAACTTTCAGTGCGATCCATGAATCTTTGTTGTTGATTGTATCATGAAACAAAACGTAGTTGCTAATCCTGATATAAGTTGAGCCATTGATGTTTGGGATTGTTGTTTGAACATTATATCCCTTGAAATCCATACTATTGAATCTTGAACTCATAATTCGAACTTTGTAACTTTTGTTATTGATGGTGATTTTTTTTTTTTTTTTTTTTTTTTTTTTTTTTTTTTTTTTATCGCTCCATGTTTGATAATATTGAAAGGAGTAGAACAAACACAGATGTTGTTATTGTTGATGCTCGATGGAGTGATTTTAGTGATGAAACTCATAATGTTGAACATAAATTTTGTTGTCAAGCAATTGATCATTATAGTGTTGAGGAAGATAATGCTATACTCAAATCATATATATTTGATGAATAATACTTCCGCACTTTGAATCTTGTAATACTCCGACACTTTACTTGAGGGAATCAAAAAGCCGTAGTATAGAATAGGGCTATATATTGTTGTTTGTTGATCTTGTGAATACCCGAGAAAATGAATTGCTGATGACGTCCGAGGTTGAATTTGTTGACAAACCCATCATGTTGCATGTAAATCTTATTATCAAATGACTAATTGTTGCAACCCTTAGAATAGTAGACATCGTGCCTGAATTCTTGATGCAAAATTCTTCATAGAATTTGTTGAATTTGTGGATTCTCTGAGAAACGAATAGTTAATGCCGAAATTTCCTTTGAATTCCTATTAATTTGCGTTGCTTCAGCTCCAATATTCTGAATTTTGATACGATTGACTCCTTGCTATTTATACCTGTTATTTCAGCTATATGTCTTTTCGAAAGAAATCTGTCGTCCCGAGGTCATCAGAACCGACTCTCATGAAAGAGAGGGATGTGCCTCCGACGTCCGAGTGGAGGAAATCTCCTTATTTTGGTCAGAAGGACCCGTTCTGGCGAACGGCTACCTCCACCACTTCTCTTCTGTCTCCAAAGGGGGCTCTATTATGTTTCTCTGAGAACACTGACTCCAGACATGAAGCCCTCATTTCCCCTTCTTCGGTGCTACACTTTAGGGTTAAGCGAGGGGACTTTCCATACTGCTATCCCAGTTCAGAAGGCCTTCTCAAACCCTCCTTTTGGTTGGCAGGAGTGGGTCAATGGTGTCCTCTCGAACAGGGGCCTCTGTCAGCGGCTTCAGAAGGCCCGGCTATTGATCCCAGTGAAAATATCTCGATCCCTATCCATCCGCCGCAACAATGCTAGCCTTGAAGCCATCGCTCTTCGGTGGAGTACCGAGACACACACTTTCATACTTGGCCAGCATGAGATGGGGCCCACCCTCGAGGATGTGTTCATGTTGCTGCGTCTAGAAGTGACTGGCCATGATGCCTTCTACCCTGAACGGACACCCTCTGAGGATGATTCTTTGATCCAATCTCTAAAGCTAAATCTTCAAGCTTGTGGTCGGTGGAGTTCTGTATTTGATGGTTCAGTGAGGAGGACCAATCGAGTGAGGACGAACCGTGCCTCCTACACTGCATAGATCTGCCACTTCTTTAGAGATCTTCAGCCCCTAGCTAAAGATGCTGACCCTGATTCTCAAGAGTATGAGGTCGGCCTGATATATGGCTCTAGGCTCTATTTTTTAGGATTTCTGGCTTGATTCCTCTCATTCTTCATTCTTCCGAGTACACCTCCAGATTCTCTCAATCCTTTTGTCTTCCCCTTGGCAGTTAGGCTCTTCAGAGCGGATCGGATTCCTTTGGCTTCGCTATTTCTTGGGAATCTTTATTACTGGCTGGATCTACTACATCGAGACATGGTCCGTTCCGTAGGTCGATATGAGCCTGTCTCCTTCATTCACAGCCAGTTCCTGCTTTGTTTTTTCTTCGAGAGGTTCCCAAAGTTTGCCCCTACTCCGACTGTATTCGAGGCAGAGGTTCTTCGGGAGATAGTGGATAAACATGGTATCCTCGTGCTCAGTACTAACGGGTCTCGTACATTTGAGAAAGCGAAGTCTTGCCAGCCGTTGATCACACGTTGGTCACTGTCATTTCCACGTTATCCTTGAATACTTTGACGGATGATCCCCCGGCGCTTTGTGGCACGCCTCTATGTATGCCCACTGGTGGGTGTGGCAACGCCACTTATCTATTATGGTTCCTCCCGCCTGGTGTCATTTCCCTTACCGAAGGCTATTTCTGCATACCTTGTTGATATGCTGATAATGGTTAGTCCGAGTTCATTACCGGTATGGCATGAAGAGGGCGTTGATAGCACCGTCTACAGACCTGACAGAGTAGCATGCCAATTCGGGTCTAACCAGTGTGCCCCGGGGCAACACCTCTGTTATTATCTTTTTCGGAGAGCTATGGGCACTTTACTCGCGGACTTGTACACACCATGCTTCCTATATCCGGCTCTTTGACGACGCTAGGCTTGAGCCGAGTACGGGGTTTCACCCCCTCTTTCAGGAGATATTGGCGGAAGAATATTGATGCATTTATTGAGTTTGTCCAAGCAGATCGACCATATGTTTGCCTCCGCCAATTTATAAGAAGGACTCTTCTCTTCGGCTACTTGAAAATCGAAAATCTGATCATATGTATGAGAGTTTCTTCACTTCATCTACTCCAACTAACCTTCCGGCTCGAGCGTCTGCTTCTAGCTTGGTAATTGCTTCTCCAGAGCCAGTCCCTTTGAATAAGGCCTCTGGTCCTCGGATGACCCGCCTTAAGAAGATGGCCCACAAGAGGGCTTCTGATGCCAGTCCTTCCATTCCTCGCCTTTCCAAAAGGCTCCATCAGGTACCAGATAGAAATCTTAAATTTTTTAAAAAAATTGATTTGAAGTTACTTTCCTTCTTGCGACTATACCTTCTTAAATGAACACTTTTTATTTTTCCTATTGTGTAGGATCCTACTCCGTCTTTTGACCCTGCGGTTACTGATGCTCTCCGTACCGTTGCTATTGGCCATGCTGCCCCTACCAGGCCGGACTCAGACTTGGATGATGCTCTCCCTTTTTCTGCAAGACTCGTGAAGATGCGCACCTCTTGTATAGGAGTTATAAATGATGATGATGATGATGATGATGAGGCTGAGTCCTCCGATCATTTTTGTGACCTTGTCCCACGTATGCGTCGTCACTGTCCTATCGTGACTGAAGATGCCTCTTCATTGATCAGATATTCACCTCATCGCTCAGTATCAGAGGAGGTGCGCTATCTTGGTGATGAGGTTATCGAGGCTCACTATTCTGATGTTGAGATTATTGAGAACCGTGGCTCTAATGTTGAGATTGTTGAAGGGACTGGTGCCACAAAAATTGATGTCGCAGGCCATGCTTCTAGAAGCAATGTAAAGATGAGGTGCACCTCTGGAAATAGTGTGGAAGTGGATGTGCTAGAAGTCTCAGAGACTCGCTCTAGCACTTATGTTGATTCTCATCCTCTAGGCTTCCTTCCTTCTTCAGGGATGACTGCTACTGTTTTGGCTTCATTAGATGTTGAGATCGATCAGGTGTCCCTTGTACGGCCAAGTGACTTTGTTGATGCTAGGAGCCCTTCAGTTGCCCCGGCTTTGCATAATGATTCTCCCTCAGGTAATCTTTCTTTCTGAAGTTTGTCATGTACTTCTATCTGTGAGAACCTTTTTTTTTTACTCAAATGGTTTTATTGCTCCCCCCTTGATAAGACTTCTTTATCTTTTCTTCAGTGTTGGCCGCTACCGGTGTCCTTCCTTCACCTGCCTTGGACTCTGCTCCGACTCTCTTTGTGACTCCTCATGGTTCTCATTCTCACGTGGAGACACCTGTCTTTGAGACAACTACTAGAGGCTCTTCATCGCAAGTGCCTTCGAATGTTTTGGATCTGAATCTCAGTGATTTCCACTTTGATAGTGATGCTTTTGGTCTTTCCCCTTATCGATCCGCATTCTCAGGCTCAGGACCTCTGCCAGAAGTTACCCCTCCGGGTGGTTCATCTAACCCGATAGACATTGGGGAGATTCCTGAGACTAGTACCTTTCTGGCCTCAATTTCTCCTTCGGCTTCTGGCAAAGTATCATTCCTCCATTATTGGGTAGCTCCTGAGTTTGCCTCAATTCTACAGCTTGTACATTCGAGTTACCCTGAGACCTTTGCTTTATTTGCTTGCCAATGTCCACTCATTCAGACTGCTCTTCTCGAGTCTTTTGCCACTATCCTATATAGCTTGGACAGGCAACGGCTATGTGACCTTAACGGGAAAGTAGTCGAGACAGCATATCGGGGGATCTATGACATGGAGCGTCACCAAGTGGATTTATCATGGCTTTGGAAGCGCCTGGATATAGCTTCGAATGCCAGTCGTCGGGTGGAAGTTTTGTCTGTGCTTGCCTTTATCGGACCTCTATAGATGAGACAAAGGCAACTCTTCATGAACTTGAGTCAGGCTATGCTCGGGCCTTGGAGACTTTAGAGGCACACGCTGCTGTTTGTCCTCAGGATGTAGATGTGACGGGCAGCTTCTTCGAGGGTGTTTTTAAGAGAGATTGAGTTTTTTTTTTTTTTTTGTATTACTTTCTTGCCCCTTTCGATAAAAATGTTTTATCTAGGATAATGCAATGAAATGACAAAATCTTTGTTGTTTAGAGATTTTCGCATTGTTTTCTCATTCTACTTGATAAAATATTTATTTAGAATGATACAATGGAAAGAACAATCATATGCACATGTTTATAAAAGTTGAAATATTCTCATTAATTCTTCAACTTTTTTGACAAAAGTATAATGTATTCACTGCAAGTGATAGGATAAACATACACCATAAAGAAAACTAGCTTCTTCATAACGTAAGGGAAATATAACTTTTACACAAAGTAAGAAAATGAAAATGAATTTCAACATAGATGAGTCTATCTACGGGTAGTAATGCTTGATGAACTTTGCATTGAGCGGGCCAGTTCAGAAGCCATCTTCAACCCTTACAAGCTTGTAGTACCCGCTTGAGCTTGCTTAAACCACCCTGTAGGGTCCTTCCCATTTTGGAGAAAACTTGGGCAAGGGTTGTCCTCGCATGATTGGGTCTACGATCTTCCATACTAGATCATCTTCTTCGAACTTTCTTGGCACCACAGTCTGATTACAGGCTCGGGCGATAGACTCATGATACCTTTCCATGACTTTGCGGCTCTGTCATGCTTTTCCTCTTCCAATCTGGTGGTCCGAGGCTCCAGTACCATCTCCGAAGCGAGAGCCATCCGAGCAGATGGTGTTTCCAACTCTATAAGTAACATTGCCTCGGCCCCATGCACAAGGGAGTAAGGAGTTGCTTGAGTTGGCTTTCTCTTTGAAGTGCGATACGCCCATAGGGCTACTATCAACTGTTCGGACCAAGTTCTACCAAATTCATCCATCATCTTGCTCAGAATCCTTATTAGTGTCTTGTTTGTGGCCTTCGCTTACCCGTTCCCTTTTGGATAGTAGGGTGTGGATTTGTGATGTTTCACTTGGTAAGTCTCTAGGAGGCTCTTCACATATTTGTTTAAGAAAGGTGTGTCGTTGTTTGAGAGGATGGTGTTCAGCACTCCGAACCGGCAAATGATATTTTCCTTGATGAAGTTCGCGACTGCAGGCCCCGTAGCGTTCTTCAGAGGGATTACTTTGACCCACTTTGTGCTTAATTCTGTAGCTGCAAGAATCCACTTGTACC